>JARDUL010270761.1:0-14819 GCA_030265205.1 Dirona pellucida | reverse complement strand
CTCTCGCTCTCTCTCTCTCTCTCTCTCTCTCTCTCTCTCTCTCTCTCTCTCTCTCTCTCATTTTCATTTCAATTTCAGATTTTCTTTTTTTTTTAAAGCATAGAAAATATGAAATATTTACATCTCTGTTTCTGTTACTTTATGGTTATATTGTCCTCCTGATTTTCAGATCGTTTTTCTTTTGTTTGCCCTTTACACACTTTTGTTCATTTGCCATTTACACACTTTTGTTCATTTGCTCTTTACACACTTGCTTAATTTATTCATATTTAGTCCAATCCTGAATGACACACGACAGAAATCTATAGACGCCTTCAGTCCTTGGAATGTAGAATAAGCCATGTTTTCCTAAACAATTTCTTAACATCTCATCATAATAAATAATGTAAAGTCTGTGATACTGTCTTTGACTACAATTATAATCCTATCTTTTCAAACAATGACAGCATCAGGTGAAATAATTGTTTTTGTTGTTGTTTGTTTGTTTTGTTTTGTGCAACATTGATTCATCCAATTTTTTTTTTGACTGGCTGAATGAAGACTACGTATATGGATCATTAACGCTACTGTTAGAGAATGTTCGTCATTTTGGGTGTATTTTGAGTAAATCTAAGTCTGTCAGTGTCAGTGTCAGAACTCATCCTTCCTTTGGGCAAAAGGGAAGGGTTGAATTTTAACTTGAAATGTTACGACAACGTCTTAAGTAAGACAGAAGAATAGTAAAAATTTTAAGCCATGAAACATACACGTTTCTATCATTGCAACATTATAAATAATCTTCTAGTTAATAAATAGCAAAAGTGGTGATGTGGGCATAGCAATGTCAAGTATGAGTGAAATCTGCATCATTTTATGTCTGTGGTACATTCTGTATGTCATTATTTCAATTTTAAAACATTAGAGATGCTACATACTATCTAGCATTTACTGTAGTAAAAAAAAAAAGAAGTAAAGAAAGAAAAAAAAGGATAGAAAAATAATTTATGCTTAAGTAGTTGTCCAGATGATAGAGCTGGCTCAAGGCAAAAAATGACTTAAAGTTGTGTTAAGAGAAAATAAGATCAATGGGGTGTTGGATTAGAAAAAAATGCATACATAAAAATACAAAAAAATCATTATCAATTGTGTTCTGTTTACTGTTTGCCATGATGAGTGCATAGCTAGCAAGTTACAAGTAAAACCCTGAATGGCTAACAAGGCACTTGTATGTAAAACCATGAACACACCCCAACCATTGTGCATTGCTGAACATAGAGCTAGAACCTCCATGGACTAACATGACACTGGAACAAACTCCCAAATTCAGTAGTAATATTTTCGGACTGTGACAAATTTAAAACCGCTCTTTTGGAGAACTCTACAGATACAGATACAGATACAGATACAGATACAGATACAGACACTTTTGAACAAGCAGATGATCAGCAACAACAAAACAAAATCTGTTATTTGCACCATGACTTCAGCAGGCGCACAGTGGGCTGATCCCTTGCTTGCCTTAAAATCTTGATTCATAGATTTTTCCAGCTCTGTATCAGGCCATGTGCACTAGTGGGGCACAGACTTGCATTTAACCTGGATACGTTTTACCTGGGTCTGCGCATCAATGCCTTCTACCTTGTACACTGTCCTCTGCCAGACACAGAGCTGGTCCCTACACTGTTTAATTACGGTACTATAGGGAACAGATAACAAACAAACAAACAAGACTTCAGCAGGCAGGATTGATTATTATTCACTTCAATAAAACAAATGCTGTGTGTCCTTGGCATTATCTGATGGCTTTAGAAATTGATTTGTTTATCCAAAGGCATTTGGGGGATAAAACAAATGTGTTCGTTTATATGGCATCCACGTAAACAAAATAACACTTGAATGTATTTTCAATAAATGAATTGCATAGATCAAGATACAGTGTAATCAAAATCATTACTTGTTTGAATGGCTAACTTTATACTAACATTCAATTTCAATGTTTTCTCTCTTTTTTTTGTCTCTCTTTCTCTCATTGGTCTTTTACTCTCTTCTTTCTCTATTCTCTCTATCTGTTTTCATTTCTACATTAGTTTTTTCCATTGTTTTCCCTCTGTAAAATTTGGATTTGTACGCTAGACTAGAAGAATAAATATTAACTCGACAACAGAATTCAAGTTATTTAAAGATTTATCAAATGGAAGATTTTCAATCTAGAAATGACAACAGGCTACAAAGAAATACTGAAACTCTAGCGTGGATGATATTAAAAGTCATTTATTATCTTGCTAAATATTACGATATATCTCAACCTCTAGCCTTTCTAGTTTCTATTACTTAACTGTTTATCACACCTGTAGCAGGCGTCTCTGGTTATGGCATATGGAACAAAAACAAAGTGTGGTTGTTTTGTTATGGCATCATAGAAAACAATTGACGCCGGAATGTAATTTTAGTCAATGAATTGCATAGATATAGATACACCATACACATTATGATTCGAATTAATTGCTCATTTATGCTTCACATTCATTCTTGTCTTATCTCTTCTTCTATCTCTCAAGTTCTTCTTTCTCTCATCTTTTTCTCTCTTTAATTATATTTCATTCGTAATTTGATTTCTGTCCATATGTTGATTTGCCAGGTGGACAAAGTAATTTAAGAGATTGACTGGGCAAACAGATTGGGTGTTTTAATAAAAAATTGAAACAAAAAGAAATCATTTGAATTCATAGGCAAGCTAAAACAGACAGTTACGGTTAAAAATGAAATGACATGAAATAGAACCTTTAAAAGGGTATATTATATTGGTAAACAGAGGGGAAGCTGCCCCAAGGTAGAGTACAAAAGATTTATGGTGGAGTACATTCAAAAACTGTAACAGCTGTTAGCTGTTTTAGTTTTAGTTTAGACATTAGGCCTCTCTCTGACTAATAAGCACAAGTGCTGCAAAACTGGACGGTATCAAAAAAATTAAATAAAGATTTTGAGCAAAAGCTTAATATGTGTCATTGTCAAGAGGATACAAAGAAATACAGAAACCCCTCAAGCAAAAGAGAAAACGTTCTTGGTGTCACAATATGACACAACTCCTTGAACCCTTCTGGTCTCCGTCTTTAACTTTTTTATTTCCTTTTTTTCCTGCTAAAGAAGACTCGGTTACGGTTGTGGACATTTTATTTATCTTTCCGCTTTTTTCTATTCGCTTGTCTTCAACTGTTTTTGCACGCCTCTCCTGTAAGTTAGAGTTTGCTATCTCAGCTTTTTCTGCTTCTTCAGCACTTGGAAGAGCCCTAAATAAGGCAACACCGGCTAATTCAGTGACTGGATCTCCACCTCTCAGGAGTATTTCCATTTCCTTCTCCATAATGTCCAAGGCTTCTTTGACCAAAATCTTTACGTCGTTCTCCGTAACTGGATGTTCACGAATTATTGTGGCGCTGAATTCTAACGTCACTTCGTTCACTGTGAATAGAGGAGATACAATTGATATTATCTAAAAATAAAAGGCATGAATGATACAGGCATTAAATGTGATATGTGACATTTTGGTTAGATCCATGTTTGTTTCGCAGGAATAGATATGTCTGAGATTTGAATACCTAAGGCAGCTGACTCAGAAATATGAGTAGCAACCAAGGCATCCCTGTCAGAGCGATAAAATGAAAAAGACCTTAATGTTTGTCCCTATAGCAAATATACAATGGCAATATATTTCTATATTATTTAGATCTTCAAATACCACTCTATATTGTTCGAAAGGAGAAAAATAAATGTGGAATGATCACTGATGACAGACCAGTGAATAAAGGTGAGAGAGTGATACAGTGAGAGAGTGATTCAGAGTGATACAGAGTCAGAACAAATAGACAAAGAAATGGAATGTTATTGTCCACAGCAGAAATATTCAGCCTGTTGCAGCAGCTCTATCACATAATAGTCAACAATAGGAGTCTAGCATTTAAATGGTTGCTCAATCACTTAAGTGAGTGATTCCTATCATATTTTGAATTGCGTGGCAAACAGTGCTATAACAGTCTTGATATTAATTTTCCATTTCTTGTTTATTGGATTTATTGTCTATATAAACCTTACTACACCGAAAGGTACAAAAGGTAAATTGATCAAGAAAGAAAGAAAGTCTATATTTTCTTCCATCACTGATCTGTCCTAAACATTGTTAAATCCAAAGTTATGATTTCAGAGTTTTCAAAATATTTTGGATTAATTGGACATGACTGTACTCACATTCTGGAGGTAGGACAACGAGAGGATAAAACCCACCAGGGGGTTGATACACAACCCTGACCAGGACTATTCTCCTGTTGACTGTGAGGTAACAAATGACCAGCTGTTCTTCGTCTTGGGGAATTGTATCGTCAATATACATCACACCCCAACCTACTAAATCACCCACTCTGACTAGGGCGCTAGCTGAAACAAAAAAAGTATTATATTTTCTTGATGTTAATGGGACCATTGAGTCAGTTTTGAGTAAAGAGCATGTTGACTTAAAAGTAGTAATATGTAACTAATGATAGATCCTATCCAACACACATGGAATAATTATATAAGCAATGTCAACACATGATATTTTAAATATAAATAATGATAACAAATAATAATAATGTACATTTATCATATAAACAAGAGTGGTGAGTATAGTAAGCTAGTAAGCTATACACACCTCTCTTGTTTACTTTTTACTGGCTTCCAGCAGCTTCATCACGTGACTTTTGATTTATCGTATAGTGCCATGCGAAGTGGCATAACACTCAGAGACTCGTCTCCTGATGCACTATCAAAATACCACATCAACCCATCAACTTTATAAATAAAATAATTTTACAAAAAACAAAACAAATTTTGTGATCAGGAAGTAAATTCCGTGTCCCTTCACTGTATTAAAAAAACCTGCTATTTTCTCATTAACTGTGTCCTCATTATAATAAAAAATTAAACTAAGGATTATAAAAATATTTCGAATAGCAAAAATTTCAGACCTCATCATGAACGTATTATTCTAAATTTAGATACTGATGAAAGATTCAAGCATGCATTGGTTTTGCTTCCCATCGTTACTCACCTTCATCGACAGCCCAGAAGCGAAGAAAATCCAACTTGAGGCAAGAGTTTGGTGGAGGGTCGAGAGGCGTGGCCGTGGACAAAGCAATGGCAGGGGGTGCTCTGTCTGGGCCAAACTCCTTGGTTAATTTAATTTCAAAATGGTTGTAGCCTGAGAAATTTGGAAAGCAGTCATTAGAGAAAAAAACCAAAACAACTTATAATAACTAAAAACAAACCAGCCTATTAGAATAACAGAGTGAACTGTGCCGCATAATTTGAGTTTGGGAGACCAATTAGAATAAGGCTTGATTAAAGTAAAAGTAAATAGAAAAGCTATGGGAAAGGTAAATACTGTATGAATATAAATTGATCATTTGATAAATATAATGTATCTTTAAAATAGAATTTTGCTTATACTTGAGGTGAAAATCTTACAGAAGCAGAAATGGCGTAGATAGGCCCCTAATAGTCGCCAATGGTTTCTCTTTATTTCATTTCTGGGAATCTTATGTTAAATTGTCATTACTTTGGTGCAATTTGGTGCACACTCCCTGACAAGTGATATTTACACGTCTAGGATCATTAATACAGCAGTGAAAATGATTGCAAATTTATTCTCCCTTGAAGCTAAGACATCTGTCATCTGCATGGAGTCAATATCTTGAAAAGGAAACCTAATGTTGTTGCAATGAATGGTATGTTAACATAAGCAATTTGTTAACCGACCTTTGTGAAGGCTGTAAGGAGCTTGGATTGAAAGAGGGACATGGTGGTCTTGAACATAGACTGTGTTTTTGATTCTGTCGACCACAGACCCCGGGGGAAGACACCAATGACTAAGATTTATCTGGTTGGAGAAATAAAAAAGATATCAATTTCATCACCCACTCAAACTGTTATCAATTCAGAAAATTGTCATTTTCGTCTTCTTTAGGTAGATATAGCAAAAAATAATCTTCTACACAGAGAAATATATCATACAAATAGACTATGCAAGATCAGATAAGTTACCCATTTAATCTATAAAAAAATATCTTCACTCAATAGTTATTCTTTCCTTTAAATGATTCACTGCTATGGACGAGAATTCTCGCGAAACCGTGATCGAGCCACATACAAGGGACGAGTTTAATCGCGAGAAAACAGCTGGTTTTGGTTGTCAAGGAAACAAACTCTTTCCATTTCTTTTCCGAGCTTGTTTTCAAACTGAGTATAAGGAATGATGCATTGTGGGATAGTACTTCCTTTTTCCAAGTTTATGAATTTTTTCCCCGACCTATGTCAATGAGTGTGACTACAAAAAACAACACGGGAAAATTGCTCAGTAAGAGGCCCGCGACTGGAACTGAGCGCGCAGAAGTGAATCAGTTAAATGATAAATTTATACTTTAGTAAAATAACCAGTTTTCACTGAGAAATAAAAAACAGAAGGAAATACATAATATGAGGGATGTCCCAACAGGTGTCTGTTCCTGGGGGCAACGGTTGGGACAAATGTGTCAACCTTCATGGGGATTATCTTGAAAAATTGATCAAATGCACATAAAGCGGATGTGTAAGTGTCGTCAGGATAATAATGAAATTGATCTTTCTGTGGTCACTTTCCGGTCAATTTTCGTACATCCCTTGTATATAAAGAGAGCTAAATAATCTAAACAATAAGTCATACATTGATAATCTTTCATAAATTTTAATGGAGACAGTGTTTCACTCACAACACTAAAGACAGGAGATCCCCTCGTCATGTTTGGCCAGCAGACATCTACAACCACATCATGGCCGTTAGAACACAAGGCAATGGTGGGCAGGAATTCATTTCTATTGGACTGCGTGTAGTAAGCTGTGCCAACTGGGCGCTTATTCTTAGTGAATAAAGCTATGGACATATCTTTGGCAAAGGCTTCCATCTCTAATCCAACAGCATCACCTAAGGAGGCAAAATATGACTAATCAATTTGTACGTTATGTCCCATATAAGCGAATGTATTGTAATGGTAGCAGTGATGGACATGTTATGCCTTTTGCATCTTACCAACTTGAACAATGTAAATGCCATTTGTTAATGGAGTTTCGTTTCAGGCTTCATTAAGCCCTAAAATCATTTCCTATTAGAAAGCCTAACAACTCTAAATGACACAGTTGTAACTGCTTATATCACGAATTATGCTATAATATACATGTTATCAACTTCTGGTTTTATTCCTTATATTTTTTTCTACTGGAAAAATATTCTTTTGATATATATACATAAAATTTAAAATGTCAAAATGAAAGCTGATTTATGGTGGCATCTTGGGTTTTTCCCACTTTTAATGAGTGGATGTTTGAGTGTCGAGAGTTTTGTATACAAATTATGATTAGGATTAGCTCAGAGGTAGTGAGCTGGTTTTCTGTTCAAGGCAAAGCGGTGTTGCCGCGGCAGGCATGGGTTCGATCCCACCGGTAAACGAAAATCTTTTTTCCATTCCTGTTCTTGTCTTTTACTGGCACTGTAACATTATACTACTATCATTCTGTCTACTAGACTAGCAGTGCCCGCTCCCTATACAAATTATGTAACACCAGGAAAATGTGTCATTTTAAGACAATAAAGATGTATCATCATATCTTAATCTTATCTTATCCTATGTGGTGATCAAAATATTCACATTTGCTACATCTAAAAATGTTGTCATGTGCAATGTCTTTAACTGATTCACTGCTATGGACGAGAATTCTCGCGAAACCGTGATCGAGCCACATACGAGGGACGAGTTTAATCGCGAGAAAACAGCTGGTTTTGGTTGTCAAGGAAACAAACTTTTTCCATTTCTTTTCCGAGCTTGTTTTCAAACTGAATATAAGGAATGATGCATTGTGGGATAGTACTTCCTTTTTTCAAGTTTATGAACTTTTTCCCCGACCTATGTCAATGACTGTGACTAAAAAAAACAACACGGGAAAATTGCTCAGTAAGAGGCCCGCGACCGGAACTGAGCGCGCAGCAGTGAATTAGTTAATTAAACGAATGACTCTATTCATTATGGTATATGTAGCTTGAATTAGAAAGTTTCCATGTTTACCTTCTTCATAAATCTCCCCTCCCAAGTTCCCATCATTCCTCATATTTCTGTACAGCTTTCCATCTCTAGACATCCACCCAACAGAAGGCCAAGTCTTGCCAGGGTATTTGTTGAGGGGAAAGTCTCTTCCTGCTACACCAATTCCTACTCCTGAATCTTCATCTAAATAGAAATTTGGGAGAACATTCTAAAATTGAGTGATACAAATCATCTGATTTATTAGTAAGCCCTCCAAGCTGAAGTCATGGTGACATATACACACATTAAGCTATATCATCATCTCGTGCCCATCTTTCCTGTCATCATAGCTATATATATATTGATTAAACAGGAACATAAAGACAAGTTGGCAATGCAATGGTCCTGTGGATAAATGTTTATAAGCAGCGTCATCCTTGTAAAAAAATTGTATTATCGCCTAAAAAAGCTGCATGTGACGTATTACGTGTTGAGCGTTTCGTTGCTTTCCTGAGGAAATGTGTTACTGTAAGGTGCTTAGAGCATGGTGACGATCACGAATAAATGCTATATAAATGCCATTTATCTTTATCGTATCTAAATGTTCCATCACAAAATTCTGCTGGAGAAACTAAGACGTTTTCTGATGGATGAGATTTCTGATGACAATCTGCACATTGTCTGGCTCTTTGGTTAGTTGAGTTGGAGCACTACTTCTTTTTAATACACAATAGGTAATGAAGGCAGTAGGTAACAAGATTGCAAAGCTGTGACTGTTGTCTTGGCTTGATAAGAAATTAAATCCACTCGGCAATTCCTCTGTGCCACACCCTAACTACACATCTTTTCTCATAATATGAGATATCTATGGCAAAGCCATGGCCAGTTGTAATGCATCCAAGTATTTCTTTGGATTAAAATACAAAAAAAATGAAATATGATTTCTTTGGTATCTAGTCCTTAAAGTCAAAATCATTATCACACCAGGTGAAAAAAAATAGACACACAATGCTAGTTAATTTAAAAACAAAAAGACAGTTGATTGTGTATTTTTCGTAATTGAAAAAAAAATATCACAAGTGTAAAATTGGACTTACTCAACTGCTTCATGTTTAAAAAGAAATAGTTTCTGTCTTCATTGAGAGGTTTAGTAAACTGTATGACATGAATACCCGGTTTGTTTGATGGAAGTCGTAGAGTGCAGTATTCATCATTCATTGACACTTCAATGTCTGAAGATTTGCGTAGCATGGACTCTTTCACTTCTGCAAGGATTTATAATGAATGAATAGAGTGTAAAAGCTATTGATACTTAAACCTGTTTAAATCTTATGCAATTTTTACATAATATGTTGATTTTTTTAAACATTCTTTAGGATTGACATAAATTGCAAGCAAAATCTTAAGACCCAAATAAAAAGTTTTGCTAAATGGATTGAAAACTACAGGTCTGAGCTAAATTAAATTTAGACCTCTAAGCCAATTGACAATAGTGGAAATCGCATAGATTGAATAACCCTAATGTGTTCTATTTTTGGAAATAAGGTGACAAAACCCCATTGAAATAGGAATGTACCAATCTAAAGGGTATCAAAATTGAATTTTTGGTACTTCCCGAAAATCAATTATGTAGCACAAATGTTTAATCTAGATAACTTGTCTTATTTCACAATATAAAAAGAGAAAAGTCTAATAACCCCCCCTTTACACAATTTTTTACTCATTTGACCCATGTGTGAATGAGTACCTACCTACATACAGAGAAAAATATCATCAGTTTGTTATGTATAATGTGTCTAACAGGTTACTCTCCTGTATGGAGTTAAAAAGTGGAGTGGAGTTGAAAAGAACTGTAAACCCACCTTTATCTTCATCTTTTACGATGATGGGTAAACAGAAATTTAGAATTTGACACGCTTTAATTGTCCTTACCTCTGTCCAGAAGATCCTTCTGGAGCATTTTATTGGCCTGCCCAACCTCTTTTTTAAACTCCTCATCTAACATATGGACCAACCCAAGGGGCCGGTTGTTGGATTCGATGTCGATGGTCACTTTGGAAGCTGGTAAAATAAAAAACCATAAAAAGTCATGCCATTCAGGGACAGATCGAATCATTGGAAGGCCATAACTAAGCCAAGGAATCATGTTAAAATCCTTTAAGATTTTACAATTTGATAATGTGTATTTGCTTTGTTTGTTGCCTAAACTATTTTATACAACAAAGCAGTGCAGAAGCAGAACCACGCCTAAACCCAGGCCATCCAACTATACAGGTGTCCAAACTGCATACATAGCTAGCTGAATAAAAATACTGGAAAATCGATGAGTAAGAATTTCAGGCGAGCAGGAGAATATGCTACAGCTCTGGCCCCCTTTATTCATCAGGAACAATGCCATATTCAGCATTTGTTCAGATTGATCGACAAACACAAAGTCTTGTAATGAGCCTCATTGTCTATTCCCTCAACAATAAAAAGGATGAGGAAGAGTTTTGCCACCAGGGCAATTCTAAAAATAAATATCTATTTTAAGAAGCCTTAGCCCAATCAGGCGGCACGAAAAATAAGTAATACTTTTTTGACAAGCTACAAGTAAAGCTTACATGCTGAGTGTCCAAATTTTGAGATATCGTTTCAGAATGAGGTCAACACAGACTCAAACAAGCTTGTAATTTATCGATTGTTGTAAAAAAGGTTGCAAGAGTAAAAAAAGAGAAATTTGAAAAGTAAGCAAACATAAGATTCAACTTCCTTTCTCTCTTATTCACCTCCCCTGTGGAGTACCATCAAAATTTAAGATGCTACACAATAGAATCACAGAAAATAATGTGAAAATAGTTACCTACCTCCTTCTTTCAAAACAACTAAAGGATAAAATCCACCCTCTGGCTGCATCATAATCTTGCCCAAGACAAAATGCATATCTGTTGTGACGTAGCAATAAACCAGCTGCTCTGCCTTAGGGTTGAAATCTGGCCGATTTCGAAGGTCTGGGTTGTAATGAACGCCCCATCCTATTCTGTGACCAACAATATCTTGAACTGGTCAGAAAAATAAATCGATTAAATATAGGAAAGTGATACTCACATCTTGTATAAACCCAGATATTCTTTATCATATATAACAACAAAGTTTTCCTCTGTTTCAACTGAAAATAAGGAAATTTCAGTTCTCAAGAATTGTTGACATATCTTATAACGTGGATTAACAATAAATATGGATTCATGTAGAATGATTAATATTTAATGATCTTTAATCAATGATTTGTGACAATTAATTACTCATTCTTAAAATTAACTTAACTTCTTTAATGCCAATCAAAAAAGTATGTGTTTTCATTCTGTACGATCTAGACTAATTGAACAACAATTTCTTATAGTTAATCTTTGCCAAATAGTTACATTGACAACCATAATTCATGGAATATATCAAATGAATGCCAATGAAATAAAGAATGCACATGTGAAAGTATTTGTGTTTGGCAGTGAAGGGTTTAAGCGAAAGATCTTATAATTTGTCTTAGGTGAACCTACATCTATTAACAAGATCGTAACGGACGTAGTCCTGTCTAAGAGTTGATGACGGGGATGGAATGATGGGACTGCAGGTGGTCAAACAGATTGATGGACCTGGCACCTCATCGGAAGATTCCTGAATTATCACCTCAAAGTGCTGGATTTCTGAAAACAAAATTGGTCAAATATTGACATACAATTTAGACTTCATAATGGATGGTTCCCAATAGATTGTCATTCCCACTTAAAGTAAGTCCTTAAGAGCTTTAAGGCCTATAGAGCCAGTGCTTTCCATAACGTGAAGTGGACAGAGTGACAATATGTCATCCTTCTAGATAGGACGCTGGTCTATCTATCCTAGATTACTTCCCCAGCTGTAATCTGGTACCCGTTTCTACACCTAGGTCGAGTGAGGCAATTTGAGTAAATTTTTTGGCCCAAGAAAAACAACAAGGTGACTGGGATAGGATTTGAATCCATGGCCTTCACCACGAGAGTCCGCTGTCCTAGCCACTTGGTCATTGCGCCTCCTGACCGATTACTACTTAACACCTGGTTTTCACCATAGTACAGATCAGACATTATTCAAATCCATTGAGATTCCTGTTACAATGCCAAACTCTTTGTTTCTTTACTTTGGTACACAAATTCGCGTCATGAAGCAGTGGTTTTAATATGCTATGCAGGCATCTGAATCTCTAAAGTAGACCTTCTTCAGATTTGATACCAAAGTTATAACCGGTACCTATTTTTCTTTTAATAATCACACATCCCTAATTAATTTTGAAAATAATAGAAAGTTTTTAATTTTGAAATGCTTATTGTGAGATATAGGGTATTCAAAGGTCATATGACGTATTAAAGCCGTAACCATGATATGCTATGATTTTAAGTTCATAGTATGTATGGAAACAGTGAATTCAGGTAATAATGATGCAAATGGAAAAATAAGAAAAAGTAGCACAACTACAATGAAAAGTTTATCAAAATTAGGTATCCAGCCATTGTGGTTTGGTTTTTATGAAGTAAAGTCCTTTCGAGCCGTGAGGCCCATAGAGCCGGTGCTTATCCCGGTTTCCGTTGCGTGAAGCAAACTGAGTGACAATACGTCACCCTTCTGGATAGGACACTGGTCTATCGCAGATTACTTCCCCAGCTGTAAGCTGGTACCCATTTTTACACCTGGGTCGAGTGAGGCAATTGGAGTAAAGTTTCTTGCCCAAGAAAAACAACGAAGTGGCAGAGATAGGATTCGAACCCACGACCTTCGCCATGAGAGTCTGCTGTCCTAACCACTAGGCCACCTCGCCTCCTGTCACTTTTAGTACAAGTATGTATTAGTCAGGAATTCCCCATTCACGTGTGGCCATAAATTACGGAACATTTGTAATTAATTGCTGTCTGTAACCTTTGTAGATTATTATTGCTCTTGGTAATTATGAGATTGGGATTAATTGATTCAATATGTATGTATATAGAAATGGCACATACCTGCAGATAATGGATGTGGACTCTGTACAAGCTCCTCAATCATATCTGGTCCATTGATGTAATGAAAGGTATTTGACATCAGGTCATAGGAAACTGATGATTGTTTGATCCAGTGAATCATATTTTTCTAAAACAATAACAATGTAAAATTTTAAAATGCAGTATGTTGTTTCTGATACTTATTATTAAATGAACTGTTACAATTAGACAATATTATCAATAATAAAAACAATAATTTATTTATATAGCCCTTATAACTCTCCACATAATTGTGGTCAGCAGTGACGAACAATACAAAGATAAAAAGTAACTGACAATTTATATGTGAATACACGGTGAAGTATATTGATACATTCTCTGCAAATTATATTACAAATCAATAATCTCAAAACTAGAATTCGGAAGACAGAATTATTAGGTCATATCTGTCTAACACAAGACAAAGGACGCTTTTTCTTCTATTTACACACATACACAAATCTTTTCACAATATCGTTATAGGTTTTTGTATTGATTAATCTGCAAAGCCATTTGTCATCATGCTAAATAACTAACATTGTAAATGAGTTAAGCTCATAATAAAAACAAATGAAAAGGGAAGGAAAGGAGAATCTTTACAAATGGTTTGTGCAGATGGTACTAATGGAACCTATGGACCTTAATATTCACTGTAACTATCTATTTACTCTATACATCACAGATATGTAACAAATGCAAAATTTGAAAGATAGATGTTTGCAGTTATGAACACAACATTACTCAACCCTTCGATATAAAAAACAGTGGAGTGATATATTTCTTTCTTTCTTTCTTTCTTGATCAATTTACCTTTTGTACCTTTCGGTGTAAGGCAGAGTGATATACGTACGCTATCCAATTATAAATATAAATAAAATAAATATTATCTAACTTAATCTTTTGCATCACTTTCACCAATAATAATATAACTGTGAATAACCCAAAAAAGTTTACCTCACTATATTTTGGCACCCCAATGGCTGCTTCTGGCCACATGAGACCCAGGTCAATGGGTCCATTTTCCAATGAAATTGTGGGAAGAAAGCGGCGATGGTCTGACTGGAATAGGAACCTATGCGATGGTGATAATGAAGAGTCATTCAATTCAGTTATTTTTAATTTAAAGAGGATATACCAAGGTTAGGTGGGAGGTTGGGATATTGGCGAAACATATTTACTGATTGTGCGCCTACATAACATTGTACCAAACATCTCAAATAATTTGTTTCCTTGGATTATTCAAACCTGACAAAATAGAAGTTATGAGAGTACATTACATTTTTATTTTTTACGGAATCCGGAACTAGTAAACTAAGACAATATCATTTGAGGATAGACTTGAGTGTCATTATCTTATGCATAGCATTTACTGAATTATCACCATACATCCTTTTGAAGTTGAAGCAATATTATTCAAGAATATTTTACTCTAAAACATTGAAATATCATCTTAAACTTAACCGTCAAAAGTTAATGAGTTGATAACAATAATAATAAAAACAAATGAATAGATAAAATAAAATAAACAATGATAATGATAATGATAATATGAAAGTAGTAGTACTAATGATAGTAATAATGATAGTAATAATAATGATAATGATAATGATAATGATAATATGAAAGTAGTAGTACTAATGATAGTAATAATGATAGTAATAATAATGATAATGATAATAATGATAATGATAATAATGATAATGATAATAATGATAATGATAATAATGATAATGAT
>JARDUL010270650.1:0-12673 GCA_030265205.1 Dirona pellucida | reverse complement strand
TATTGATGCAGGCAGCAGAGGATGTTATTGCCAGTATTGATGCAGGCAGCAGAGGATGTTATTGCCAGTATTGATGCAGGCAGCAGAGGATGTTATTGCCAGTATTGATGCGCATAAAAGTAAAAGCCAGCTCTTACTGCTCAATTGGGAGATGAGAATAACTTTGAACTTCATTCAGGGTGCAATGAGCCTGTACCGTAACATCCTTCAGACTATACTATAAACCCATCTTTACTTTTTTACTCTTTTTGTCCTTGGTGATTTCTCTCCAGCTTGTCACTTTTTACATTTTACTTTTTAAAAAAGAAAGAAAAGCCCAGAGCATTTATTACATGTGTATCAAATCCCATTTTTTTCAAAATTTAACCAATACAGTTTCTTCTTTTCCCCCCAATTCTTTCTTTTGCAGCTTTTGGCGTTTTACTTTGGGAGCTGGCCACGTTTGGCATGTCCCCCTACCCAGGTGTGGACCTGACTGAGGTGTACCACCTGTTGGAGAAAGGTTATCGGATGGAACGACCTCCTGGAACCCCTGCTGATATACACACCCTTATGCTCAAGTGTAAGATGAGAGTCATTGGTCCTCAATGTCAATTTACCTAAAACGTTTCTTTACTTCTTTCTTTCTTTCTTTCTTTCTTTCTTTGAGAGTCGTTGGTCATCAATGTCAATTTATCGAAAATGTTTCTTTACTTCTTTCATTCTTTCTTTCTTCCTTTCTTTCTTTCTTTCTTTCTGTCTTTCTTTCTTTCTTTCTTTCTTTCTTTCTTTATCGGTTTGAATTATTTTATGATTTTTAAATAGATTTCCACCAGAAGGCTCTAACTCTATCTATCATGACATTGCTTTCTTGGTAAGTTAGCTCTCAGGAGCCTTAGATTATAACGAATGTTAATTCTTTAGATTAGATGAATGAATATTTTCCCAGTTTGTTTATTTTAGGGTTTGCAGGTGTGATGGGATAATGTTAGTGTTATCTGAGAAGATATGGAGGGAAGTAATATTAAAATATGTAGAAAGGAACAGAAGTGAATTAGTTGAGTCAATGAATAAGAGACATGATATGGAGGAAATATATTCATAGTAATTAATTTAAACCTAAGACTGAAAGGTATAATAGGTATTGATAATAAATGTGTTGAAACAATTGATACCCGTTCTTCAACCAACTAACAACCTTTTCTTTCTTTTTTTCCCCCCGTTTTCTTCTTGACCAATTCAGGTTGGCAGTGGGACCCCAAGGACCGACCAACCTTCAAAGAAATCCATTTTATATTGGAGAATATGTTTGAAAAATCCAGTATTAGTGAAGGTTGGTTTTACGGTTAGTCTCCTGCTCTTAGCTGATGGCTTGCGTCGATGTTCTAACCCACGACTAACAAACCCAGCACTGGTTTTTACATTGAAATCGCACAGACTCTCTTGTCTTCTGCTAAAAAAATAAATAATACTCTATAGCAGTTTTATTAGATTTGATGGGAATCGGAAAGGCAACAAACCAAGGCCACATGACAAAACCTTTGCCAGCTTGTATATATGGCTGATGGGTAAACACCAGGGCTGTCTGATTGATGATGCTGGACAGTGGTGAAAGAAAGGGTTTTGGACATTGTGGGCTGATCACCTGCTTGTCCTAAGCAATTATGTATCACTCATAACCTTGTGTTCACTAATAATGCATGGTGGTCGAGGCATGTGCATGGGGATTTGTACCCTTAGGTTGAGGTCCATATATGGCATGTTGGTGCCTGGTGTGTTTTTCAGGGTTGGACATTGAGGTGATCTCAAAACTAATGAGCAGTGTAAATTGGAAGCATAACATTACGAGCAAACATGGACGTTCACTTCATATTATTTAGAACTTAATTTTTACCCCCGATGGCGGCATTTTACTCTTGATTTGCTTGACCCAAGTGTTGAAAGTGGTTTCGGTAAAGTGGCAACTTCATGGGCTTTCGTAACTTTTCCTCGTCACATTGATTTCTGGTTTACAAATCAATCAATGGCATGCATTGTCAATGAATCCAAAAATAGCGTGAGGCATAGATAGCTTGAATTGCCATTCCAGTATTTTTTAAACTGTTCGTCCCTAACAACAGAGAGCAGTTCATCCTTCCACAGATGTCTCTGGCCGGGGGGGAGTCCTTTCGAGCCATGAGGCACATAGAGCCGGTGCTTATCCCGGTTTCTGTAGTGTGAAGCGAACTGAGTGACAATATGTCACCCTTCTGATAGGACACTGGTCTATCGCAGAAGGAGGAAAGTTATTATTGCTTTGTGTGCATGAACAGTTATGTTTTCTTTAATATAATGAAACTTGCGGGTTGACAAGAAGATAGGTTAAGAAAAGAGTGATGAATTAAGTTACACTTCCATAGCGTCAGAAACCCAAAGGTTTTCTTTGTGTATATTACATTGGAGCCTTTTGTAGCCATAGACTTGAATTGGACAAAACTAAGGGTATGAGATATGAAATTTACTTTGCGGCGCTGCACAGTGAGTGATGCTTGGGTTATGTCAGTCTTTGTTTCCCTCCCAGCAGTAGCCTATAGCCTAAAGAAAAATTGCCCTTGTTTGACAACATAAGGTGTTTTTTAGAGTTATAATTTTTTTTATAGTTTAATTTAGATTCAACTTTTAAGTACATGCACATTATGAAATAAGGGCAGAGGAAACATTTCAGGGAAATTCCAAGGTTTTAAGAGTTTCTTCATTTGAAATTTTTTTTAAACAAAATCGATAAGAATGATTGATTGCAAAAAATTCAAAATAGAAATGTAAACTATGATAACAGAGTATATGGTTCAAAATTGTTCTCCTTGTTTTGCCTTCCCATGAACAGAGGTGGAGAAAGAGTTAGAGAGAAATGAAAGGAAAGCACCTGCACTGGCTGCCAAGAAAAGCCGGGCCCAGGAGTCACCTGATTTCCTCAATGATGGACGCAGCAGTGCTGGTATGTACGCTATTTGACAAAATGATAAATATTTGAAATGCTAAATGAATTTATGATTTCACTAGTCTTTCCGCTGTAGTTTTTAATTTTAGCAGTTTCTAATTTTAGCAGTTTCTATTAAGGCTGGACATTGTAACTCTTTTTCTATATGGCTTTGATGGCAAAGCATTTGAGCTGCCGGTCTCACGATCGTTAGATCCTGGATTCGAACCCTGTCAATGCCCAAATATCAAGATTTCAAAGGTTTTCTGCACAGCTTATTTACATATTGAAGAAAGTAGCATCGGTTCTTATTTGTATGATTCCTTGCCGTTGGTGAATACAATTTTGTACCAGTAGGCTTAAAACATGTTAATTTGTCCCATCCCAACCTCCACAGGTCCAACTCCCCCAGCTGGGAGACGGGTATTACCCCCCATGGAAGATTCCGAGGGCATGCTAACCAAAGTCAATGACCAACTGGCTCGTAAATCCTCACGAAAGAAAGCTGCAAAATCAGCTCCACTTCCTCCTCGTCGCACAACATCTGTGAAAGACTCTCCCGGAGAGCCGAGCGGAGGCATCGATTTAGACCAGGAGCTCAAATCCCGCATCCGCATGCAAAAAGCCAAACTGGAAAGCTCTGCTTTTGCTGAAATGAACGAGTCTGAATTCGTCGACAGCGGTCTAGGGATGGATCAGCGCAGTGTGCCTTTCTACCCTTCAAACTCTGTTGCCTCCTCTTCTCCGGCTTTAAAACTACGTGGTCAGATGAACTCCCCAAGTGTTCAAGGAATAGAAGACAAGGCTAGTAAGGCGTCTGTTGACAACTTGAAAGCCGCTCAAATTGACCGAAGTAAGTATCTTATATCTGAAGTCAACGCCAGGACCTTTGACAACAAAGCTCCCGAGAGAAGCAGTTCGAGAAGTCTAGGCCCGAGACCTGGAGAGAGGGGCGAGTTCTGTCCCGATTTAAGCGGCGCTGGGTACCCTGTTAAAAAGGCGCTTCTTCCACCTCAGCGGTCGGCCATAATGCCTCGTAAAAAGATGTCAGAGGGTAGCATTCCTCTCGAGTTGAGCCACAGTCTTAGCGTGGACGGAGCAGAGGATGGGGCCCCTCGTGTCGGCAAACTAGATGTGAACAATGTGACCAAGGCCATAAACCGTTTCGGCACCATTCCTAAAGGAGTCCGTATCGGAGCTTATCTCGAATCGATGGAGCGGGAACAGGGTGGCCACGGACGGGACCTTCCTTCTCTGGATGATCATGATTCGGGGACGGACAGCGCCAGCGTCACATCTTGCCCTCCTCTTGTAGGAGAGCACAACTCTGCCGCGACTACAACGGCAGCGTCTTTAGGTGTAGAGACCTCGACTACACCAGGAGGGTCAATGAAAAGAAAAGGAGGAGGAGTGAGTGAGGATTCTGATCCAGGCATAAAGCAGGAACCAAACCTGCGACCTTCAGCCTTTGTAAAATCTCAATCCCAGCACGGCATTGGAGAGTATGTGGGGAGTGCCCACCACCTCCACCAATCAGGTCACCACACCACGGGCAACGTCAAGGCCCAGTTTTCCGGTCTCCTCCAACGCCATAAGTCGGATCTTTCCTCCTCCAGCAAACCTAGCTCCCCGTCAGAGCCTCAGTCCTCGACTGACCACATGATCACCTCCACCACCTCCTCCGCTGGCTCTCACCACCCGTTGTCCTCCGTCCACCGCTCCGATACAGACCCCCTTTCCCACCTGGCGGACCACTCCCCACCTCAACCCGCCCCACCCCACTCCGCCCCCCACACAACCACTCACTTCCCAGAGTTGATCGGCAACAATACCAACTCCAAGCCGAAACCCAGCCCCAGATTCTCGCGTCAGTTCGGAGACGGTGTTAATATTCAGGACAGTATTCACAGCGCACGGTCCAATCCAATGAACAATGGTGACAACAATAATCCATCCGACGCTAACTACCGACCTCCTGCTTGGATGATAGGGTTAAAGAAAAGCATAGAAGAGCAACAGCAGGCACAGCCACCTCCACCACAAACAAATGGTACGCTGAGCAAAGTTAGTTCTTTTAAAATGTATGCCAAACCTAACGTGACAGTAAATAACCCACCTGCTACAAACGCGGCCGACCCAAAAACACTCCAGCAACAAAACCAGTCAACGTCACCGTCAGTCAGAGAAACCAATCTGGATCTGGTTAGTGCTGAAGCGTGCTTGGCCGCCGCCACCGATTCCCTAACCATAAGCGGTGGCAGTGAAGTGGTAGCCTACCACTCCACTGGAGTGAAATTACTTCCGTCATCCATGGCGGGGTCTCAGCACCTGGAAACCTCCTCCATCATGTCCGGTAGTTTTATATCCGACTCTTCTAAACAAAACCAGCAGGGGGCATTGACGGCGGCTCCCAACCTCTCTTCTTCCGGCGATTTGACCCCGTCCCCCAACGCCCCTACCGAACCTGTGAATATAAATTCCATCAAGTCGGCGTCTGATCGTCTTCGGTCAAGCATCGACCGCCTGGCACAGGCCGGGAACAAGTCTAGTACCAATTTTTTACTTCTCTCCGAGGAGGTTTTAACTTTTTACAGTCTGTGCTGTCAATATATCGATGCCCTTCCTCCCCATGCCAAGTTTCATGTGCGTGAATTACTTTCTCGGATGCAAACCCATAGTCAGAACTTGAAAACATTCACTAGCTCAACGCCTGGTGGCGGCCGTATTCTGGAGGATATTCAGTCCGCTAACCAAGAGATAATGGCCGTCATCCAGAGATAGCTGACCTAATGAAGGGGGTGAATGCCTTAGTTCTTCTCAGACCACTGGATTCCTTATGGATAAATGGAGGGAGGCGAGAGGTGCATTTGTTGTGTGGGTTATATTCATGGGGCGATTGTGATTATCAAGTGGAAAACTGTCTGGACTTGTTCTGAAAACAGGCATGACTATTTCAAACAAATAATGGATATATATAAACTGGATGAGAGAGTGATAGTGAGTAAGTGAGTGAGATTTCTGTGAGTGTGTAAGATCAAAGGAATACTGAGGTAGATTTTATATATATATATATGAAAACATATTTTCTGATTGTTATGGGGGTGTTTTTTTTTGTTTATACGAAAGTGCAATGAAAGCTTGTGGAGAAATGGTTGGGAGTATTGTAAAGAAATAATGATGATATGTTGTTTTATCTGATATGATGAGATTGTTGTAAGAAATGATTGATTAATTCTAATTCTATTGCTTGTGTAATAATAATTATAATAATATCAATAATATGTCACTGAATGTCAGTGTTTATGATGTTTGAGACTTGATCATGTATTGGAGCAAGCGGACGATTTGGTCTCTAGTCCTCAGTAGTGTTTCATCACATTGCACAAGGGATTGCTGTGTTTTATATTCATGATGACAATGATTCCTTTCAAAATTTTGAACCACGCGAAAAAATTGTTAATATTACTATGTGTAAAAAAAATATAATAATATTTTTTTTTTCCTTTTCTTTTTTTTTCACTTTTTTTTTTTCTTTCTCTGTGCCGTTTCCTTTTTATAATTACCAAAATTATAATAGTCATTCTCTACATCATTGTGGTCATTTTCTCTCTCTCTCTCTCTACTCTCACTTCCTTATCAGCTAGAGATATCAATATTAGGATAATGAGTTACAATTGGCATACTCTAGCCACAATTGCTACTCCTTCAATGTAATGATTCAAAACTATTTAAAGAATAGTTTTACTAGATAATAATAGACAGTACTTTGCTTCATACTTTTACCTTCTACCTACACCTCAGGGTGACGTAGAGGTAATGATCAATGATAATGATACCTCAAATTTTAGTAGCTCAAACTTTTGTGAGTGTAAGTGAAGATGTATGCACTATGGGTTAGACTATTCTAGATGAAACTCTGATGTTTAAGAACTATCCAGATGGTGTTTGGAACGATGAAACGTTCTATAGTATAGCTTTTGATAAAGAAGTTAAAAACTAAAAATTGCGTTTTTAAACTGTTGTGAAACAAATGTCTTTATTTTATTTCTCCACATTTACTTCAGTTATTTTTTTATATTATAGATTAGGGACAAAAAACTGACACTTGACACTGACACCAAAGGATACCGTAGTTTCTAATCGAGAAGAAAGAAATCCGGGAGAAACAGATTATCCTTGCCCTGGTCTGTTTTTATTTGATTATTGTGACAGCCAGTTTTTACAATATGAATGTATACGAGTAATCCAATGCCAGATAATTGTTTTGTAACAAGAAGAGTTGTGCAACCAGTTTTTGATATGTAGTAGTAGTATAAAATACAAAAATGCTTCACCTTTGGTAAATCTATCACCAAGGGACGTGGGCAGGTGCAGCTTGTTGTAAGGTCTTCTTTTCTTCAATGCCCATCTTGTTATCTTTCTATTTAGTAATTAATTCCCAAGCAAGTATGATTGATTTCAGTCCCTTCACTAATGAGGGAATTTAGAAAGGAAGAAAGAAAGAAACGTGTCATTGCCCAAACTAAAACCTCTTCTCCTTGTGAAAAATTACATATATATTACGGTATATAAAAAGATATATATGTGTATATATATATTATATATTTAAACCGTCTGATGCTGTCAGTAGTAGTGTGCTTCTTCGCCATAGTGGTCAGATGTTATATATTATGATATAACCATTTTACTTTATTTTTAGAGATTATAAATATTATGATTGCGGTTGTAGATTCTATTAAAAGTTAACTCTCAGAAATGCAAAAGTGATACAGTTTTTCAATTTCTATCTTCACACCACACCTAAAGCATATTAATATTATGAATATATTTTATTTATCTTATTCTATCATTCTACCAAAAAGCTTTCAATGAAAAAGATTTTTTATCTGCTTCTCCCCCCCCCCCCCTCTCTCTCTCGTTCTCACTATCATTTACATAGGTATATAATTATAATATATATAGTTTATAATATATATATATATATATATATATATATATATATATATGTGTGTGTGTGTGTGTATATATAAATTAAGGAAAGGATTATGGATCACTATTTTTTTAGTAGCCTTGTTTTCTGTTTTGAAGGTTAGTGACTAGGTTGTGGAATTGCTTGATTACATCAATGACCATTGAAACTTTCTTGTTGATATTGAATGTAAAGATAAAGATAAATCTTATAGTTATAGTCATGTATCGCTGTACAAGTACAAACGTGTTTTATATCATTTACTCCCCCTGGCAGACCATGTCATTCAAAGTCATTCTCACCACCTTGGGGAGCATACAGTAGAGTGCCTGTTAGGCACATCACACTAGTATTCGCACATGGTGTAAAGAGTCTTTCCTAAGGACTCAACGTCGAGCCTAGTTACGCTAGGATTTGAACTTAGAGTCCTGTAGCCTAATCAATCGGCCGTCATCATCACAGATCAGACATTAAGTCATGTCCTCACCTCATTGCATCTAAATCAATTTATTTAAAGAAAAATAAGAAGGTTATTCTCGGAAAGGTCAATTATTTTTAGGTGTAATGGACTAGAATCGGTAATATCAATATCCTATCTAGTAGTAAAAAAAAATTTAGAGAAAGTTTTCCATTGCGTTGTCAGTTTTAAATTGCTGCTCATTTTCTTCTCCCGAGTATTTTTTATTTTTTTTGTATTTCACATATCTGCATTGTTACTTATTTTTTGTACCCTTCTCTCATCTCAATATGATCACTCGGTTTTGGTTTCTCATGTTGCACATAATAATAAGCTGTTATTTGAGCAGCTGAAAATAAAAATATAACTAGAACCCCTTTTTCTTTTTCTACTGTTTTTTTCTTTTCTTTTTTTTTCTGCTGTTCTTTTTCTTTCTTGTTTTCACTGCATTTATTTTTATTTTTATGATTTGGTTTTTTTAAACTATTTTTAAAGTTCTGAAATATGTTTTCAAACATAGAACATGAATTTGTAAAATGTTTTGTACTGGAATAGCTATAAAATTGATTTGGGTTTGGAAATGAAAATAGAAGAGAAAAAAACTACTGAAAATTGCATGACTGTCATTCACAATATAGAGAGATTAAATGTAAATTGGAACAATGGTCTCAACATTTTTTACATTTTCATTTAAAAAAGAATAAATTTTATTATGAAAAGTAGAACAGTTTTGCCGAATGCTCAAGATTTTGTCTTTTGATGAAAGAAAAAAAAGCCTATTTAATATCGCAAATGCTATTTGCTTAGTAATTGTTTTATCACAATCGACTCAGTCTGATATGCGATGTTCTCTTCTGAAAATAAAAATCAAAGCGAATGATTATTCAGTCAGAGCTCAATATCAAAAGGCTTTAGGAAAGAAAAATATTATGTTGAGTGAAACTTTTTGAAAGAAAATACAATTTTGTGAAAGTGACATCATCACTTGTCTTTCATTTTGATTCATTGATGCATTTTCAATGTATCAGCATCCTGTATTGCCACTGCACACTCTTTGGGTCACTTCATTCCATCTCTCTTTGGGCTCAGGATTTTTTGGGGGAATGGGTGATCGTCATTGTCTCTCAGTAGGGTAAGACTATTATTTGGATCTTGCATTATTTTTAGCTGTCTCCTGCTCTCCACCTTCTCTTCAACCAGAAAGGCTGTTCTCTCTCTTTACTATATGTAATCCGGGTTTAAACAAAATATTATGTGAAATATGCGTGCAATGCAATCGGACAAGTTATTTAGATTGCTTGTCCCTGCGATTTAATCTTTCTGTGCTGGAAGTACCGGAAAATGTGTAAAATTGTGCGTTCAACTTTAAGATTCGTAAATCCCTATTTCAGTAGCATTTCCTCGCCTTAATTCCTGAAACAGAATGAATTACCTTTGGGTTTTTCAAACTAACTAATTACCACTATTTGAAATTTGCAATGATTCTACACTGCAATGTTTTTTTTATGTTGTTAGTTGACACAGACCATTGCACGAAAACGTCTGTTTCATTTATTGCCTGTGAAGCTGCTGAAGTTACTCACTTCTTTTCGAAACTGTTGCAACCAGGACACACCTGGTATTTTAATTTCTCAGTCTCGTGATGACTAGGCCGTCGCGATGCTCTGTTTTAATTAGACAGTCGGATTCCCCCGGTCGGTGCCAGTTCTGAGATGGCCGTCGGCGGCGGTCGAGACGGGTGGTTCCAGACACGAGTGCGCGCCGGCGGCACTAGACTTGTAGTTTGTTTTTTTCAGAAGAATGCTTTCAAAGTTGCTAATTACACATGCATAGACTTCACATGTTACTGTTATTTTAATTCATTTGTAATTAATGGATAATTAATTTGGAGTTGACTCGATTTCGGGTATTTCTATCCCTTTCTTTCACGGAATTGTTGATAGGTTTTGTTGTTTTGGTTGTTCTCTTAAATTTACATTTATTTATTTTATGGTAGCGGGCCAATTAGTTTGAGAAGAGTATGCTCTAAAGTTAAAGCACTTAATAATCCAAAATGTTTTGGACAGCTCAAATCATTTCATGTTGACGCTATGGTATTTCATCAGGTTATATTATTGTCGTCATCATTGAACATAGGTAGATAGATGTATGTCAAAGCAATGGGACCAGCTAAAACGTTTCTGACTAGCAAGTTTTTGGACTAAACAAGTGTAATAATAATAATAATAATAATATTATAATTATATTGAGAAATGTTTTTGTACTGTGTGTGCTATAAAGCTGAATTCTTGCTCATCGTATTATAATGAAATGCAGAGATGCTCACATGCCTTCATATGGATTTATCATTTTATTTGGATTACGTACCCTTAAATTTGAATACAAGTTTATGTTTTCCTTTTTTTGTTTGTTGTTTTTTGTACAATGTAAGATTGTTTTACCCAGGCACCTACATTTTTTAAAACTCTATCGTGTGATAAGGGAATCAATCATATTTAAGTCATCAAGAAAACTTTTTTTAAATTATTGTTATTAAAATAAAAGGGATTGAAATAGGTTTGGGGTTGGTTTATTTAAGAGATTGTTCAGGTTGCATGGATAATCAGAACATTTCGTTATAATATTATTGTAAATTGAAATTAGAACTGATGGGTTTGCCCATATCCGTTTTGATACATATACAAAGAAAAATATAATATAATATTGACGAAGGTTGATGATAATATTATGAGAAGAAAACCCTTTATGAAAAAAGTATGGAAATTTGTCTCTGATGTTTCCCAAAATTGAATTGTCCACTGGTCACTCTACCCCCATGTCATTTTATTTTTTTAAAGGGCGGGGGTGGGGGGAGTTTCCAAGAACTTTCTCATGAAGATACTGTATTATCCACTACGCTACCCATAGATTAAAATTACAGACAAAAAATTATTCAGTCGGCTTAATATTAGTCAATCTTCTTTATAAGTCAATTAAATGTCATGAAACCAAAGGACAACCCCCCCCCCCCCCCCATTTCCCTCCTGTTTTGGGGGGTTGGATTTTGTGTGTGTGGTAAATTTCATATATAAGGACAAACGTCAATTTTTTTGCTATGTTGCCGACATTTTTTTTATCCATTAATGACTGACATCCGTTCTCGATATTGACTTATGAAAGTTTGTATAATTTGAAATACCAACTGTTTTTCTCAAGGTTGTATGCTTTAAGCAGATCTCAACAAGACATCTCAATATGAACAATATGAAAAATAAAGCAAATTTTAACGATTGCCTGATACTGATAAATCTAGTCAATTTTTAAAAGTTTTATCCAACCCAACCTCAAAGCATTTTTTCAGTGGTGATGGTGGCGGTGATGGATGCAGTTGTAGTTGCAGTGGTAGAGAAATTAAGGCAAGAGTAGCAGTAGTGATGGTTGTGATAGAAGGGAAGGGCGCAAAATGTCCACAAACTTACCGAAGTTGGATTTATTTTTTTATTTTTTTACTTTAGGTTACAGAAACACTACAATGAAATCTTAATACACTGCCTCATGATAAACCGCCATTCTTGTTGACCACTTAGTTTTCATCATAGCACCTATCCGAAAGCATCCAGCTAAGTAATACTATTGAAGTATTATGCCAAACTCTTAATTTCAGGGATTTACTGTATACACCTTCAGGAGGCAAGTAGCTTAAAGAGAGAAAAATCAAATCTTTTCGAACTAGATTATCGTTATTTTAGATTGAATGTAAAAGTTAATGGGGACAGGCACATTTCTGACAATTGCTAGTTTCCAAGTAAGCGTTTTAGGACTAAGCGCTGCTGAGTGTAGATATTTTTATGTCAATGTGTGATTTGAAAGTGTTTGAAGCACGTACTTAATTTACATCAAGAGCAGAATTTACATTTTGTCTGATCACGCTTCTTTTTTTTTCATACCCATAATATTGTCATGATTTAAATGAACAATACTTTTCCTGTAATTAGTAGTAATGATGATGTTGTTATTTTTGTTATCGTCATCATTATTTTATTCTCATTTTATTGTTTTATTTTCATTTATATGAATTAAACTTTTCTCGCTAATACTGAAAGTCAAAGGTACCATAGGGTTTTGATATAAAGGAAGAAGGAAAGAAAGATAACTTTGAATCAACCTAATTGTAAAAGGTACCATGGGTTCTTTTTTATAAACAAAAGAAAGAAAGATAATATTGATTAAACCTAACACTGAAAGGTAAAAAATTGACATTTTGAGAGAGAGAGAGAGAGAGAGAGAGAGAGAGAGAGAGAGAGAGAGAGAGAGAGAGAGAGAGAGAGAGAGA
>JARDUL010270541.1:0-14823 GCA_030265205.1 Dirona pellucida | reverse complement strand
AGAGAGAGAGAGAGAGAGAGAGAGAGAGAGAGAGAGAGAGAGAGAGAGAGAGAGAGAGAGAGAGAGATGTATGAAAATGTATGAAAATTACTTTGCATCCAGATCGTCTCAACACAGCCCTCAAGTCCTCATCAAAGTCGCATGCTGTATACTTGTTGTGTACCTTGATCTGTACAACACTTAGAGCATTCATCCACGCCACAAAACGAGATAGCGTTGTCTTGCCTGAGCCACTGACTCCAATGAGAAGCAAATGTCCTTGTGGTTGACGGAAAATCCTATCAATTCTCAGAACATGGTCCAGGACTTCATCAAACAGCACCAAAGGTACATCAAGCTCCTCTTCATAGAATACCTATTCGGTAAAAACAAAACATCTTTAAAATATATCATAAAATGATACTGTGTATTTTTAGAATACATTTTGGAACATGAACTGATAAGAGAAAGCTATGAATCTTTTAAACAGCAGCAGGAAAAAAGCAACAATGTGAGAGAAAAATATCAGTTACAGTGATCCTTGAACATTATTGTTAACAGTCCATGCCACTTAATTGCAATCACAACTGCCGCTTAATCGCAACTTTTTTCCGAAAAAAAGGAACCAATTCTTAAAAGTCATAAATCGCAACTGATGGCAACTCTCTCTGCTCAACCACAACTCAGTGAGAGATGATTTGTTAAAAAAAGTCAACTGAAAACTTTGACCCTGCACAAATCTTCACAACTGACTTTATCGACCGACATATAAAAAAACCCCGCCAGTCCAGCCCTCTACCAACGTTCAACACGAACAACACAGGTTTAAATCTCAAAATCTTATTGAATAACGATTAGAAAAGACCTCAGACTGTACCCTTCCTTTACTAAAATCATCCCTCATGATCATTTCCGCCAATCGCAACTTGGGATGATCGCAACAATTTCTCAATTCCCGACAAGTAATGATTAAGCAAAGTGGACTACACTAATTTCACATGTAAGTGCTTTTACTTTGAGTCTGGCTTTTGTGTGTTCTCTAAGAGCTTCTTGTTCAACAGGCATGTAGTCTTTGGACAGCCATTTGCTGAATAGGATGGGCCTGACCAATGCCTCCTCCCGATTAATGCTGGGGAAGTGTTTCATAGCTGTGGCATCTACATTCTGGTCTGTCCACAGCCTTTCCTCATCCTCAATCAGTCTGAAATTTAAAATAACATGAAAGTAAGGCTTGTTTAAATCTATTAGTAGTACCGGATGGCCACAAAAAAACGGAACCAAAAGAAGTTGCGTTTGAACGAAAAATATTACCATGATGTAAAAATGAGTTCATGGGCCAAAACAATGGGAATTAATTATTTTTTTAGACAAAATTTTACACTTATACACTTATAAACTTTGAAAACTTTGTCAAAACTGGCAATGAATGTGTAGTTTCAATTGACATCCTTGTTTCGCAACTAAACAGTAGTGCGTGAATACAATGACCCAACAAAAGGAATTTTATGAAAAACTTTTTTCCCCACACAAATACAAAATCAACTAACATTTTTTTTTACATAATTTTTAAGGGCATGCTCAAAATGGCCACCATTTCTACTCAAAGCAAGGGTGAGCCCGGTTTTGAAGTTTTCAATAACATATCTGTACATTTCATTGGATATTTCTATACACACTTTAAGGTCGAAATTGTCTCTGCAGCAACGGTCCTTGAAAAACAAATGCTATGATAAATTTTCATTTCATTGCAATACCTCCTTCATTTGATACAAGCAGTTTAAAAACAGCAAATGTCACAATGTCCGTATATTTCTATAATAGCATCAGTTTAAAGATATTCACATACAGCTGTACAAATTCTTCTCTTTAAATCTTTTTACATATCATGATACCTCCATCACCTTTTTTCCCTTCACTATTTCCATCCAAAGCTTCCTACACATCTCAAAGAGCTGTATGTCAGGTATGTTGTCACCCATTTAATGTTGCTCCTGATTCGCCTGCCAGTATTCATACTAGCCTCAAAATTTGTTTGTTAAATTCAAGTTAATACTATCTCATTTAGAATCCATACTAGCTCACAACTTTTATACTGATTGAAAATTGGTTGTGAAAGCAGTCTTGTAATCTTATTGACAAAACCTCCCTATTTTTACTCACCTGTCTTGGAACAATCTCAGAGCTTCATGAGCCCAAATTCTCACAAGACCCTCAAGGCTAAGGCTTTCCAGAGGCCGGAGTGCCTCACAAATACCTCGCACCCAACGGGTCATTTCACGAGGGCTGTAAATGTAGTGGGGTTGCATGTCTTGGGTAAAGCGTTCCTGTTTAAGAAAAGAATGGGAGCAAGTCTTAAGCCTAGTTGAAACAGAAAATAGTATATGACGATAAATTGCTTTGCTTGAAATGTTCTTCAGAACTCATCAACAAGTATGTTAAGAAAAATAACAGAAGAAAGGTATCAGTACTTTCCGTACAAGAGAATGACTGCCTGCTTGACAATTATTTTCAAAACAGACAGTGAATGGGAGAAAGTAACAATTGACAAGAAGAAGTAAACCTGTCCCTGAATGACACCACTGACCATAGGTAAAGACATTCTGCCGATTGAGAATAGTGGATAGCTCAGTCGATTAGGGGGCTCATGCCTATATCCAGTAATGATGATTATCTCCCACCTCCATCATTTCTATTCAATTTCTACTTCTTTTCTACAACGTATTCTCTCAAACAGCAGGACTTTACTTCTATTTTCAACCAAAATAAACCAATACCAAACTCTTAGATAAACACTTTTCACTTGCTATAACACTAGGAGCATTTATTTGATAAAATTGTTTAATTTTGTTTGGAATTTACCACAGCAGCTTACCTGTGACATTATGTAAAATTCAACCATGGAATTTGTGAGTGGATCAGCATAAGGCTTTAGAGATGGCACCAGTCTCAGCATAGCCCTGTTGAAGGTGCCATAGATTTGCTTGAGGGAGATCTCTCCAGGATAGTCCACATATACAACAGGTACATGGCGAAGGAATCTGGAAAAGGAATAAGAATCATAAAAGTAAAGACACAAATAGACAACTAAACTGCTGATCTTTATTCTCATAAATTAATCTACAGACAACAAAAATCTATTTGATGACAACTGTAATCCTGAAATAAGAAAGATAATAAAATTTAATGACAATTTCTTTTATATTTCATTTGATGTTTCATGCCTTCTAAACCAATTATTTTTCAGCAGAATGTATGCAGAACGACACCAAAATGCAGCAAATTCATTATTCTTTCAGAAAATATATAGTTTATAGTAGTTTGGGTCATGATATTACCATTTATAATTTTTTTTTACCTGTAGGACAAGGGCTTCCTCCCTGGATCTGTTGGGGGATTGCAAGCTCCGACAAATTGGATCCTTTCAAACTTTACCCAGGTTTGATCTGTGGTTCGGTAAAACCCTCCATGTTCCACCATTTGCCGCAAAAAGGAGATTACACGTTGTGTGCCTAGAGATAAAAAGCAGCAGCACTGAACTATCAAGACAGAAGAAGTATTCTCTTAAAAATTTAATCAATAGTCTTTACAATAATTTCTAGGCAGTTGTTCTTATCATGTCAATGTAATATCCATATTATTAACCTCATTGCCATACTCTACAACGCAAGGTGAATATTCAGAGGAACGAACAAAAAAGAAAGAAAAGAAAGACAGAAAGAAAGAAAAAAAGAAAGAAAGGAGGAAAGAAAGCTCACCATATTTGTCCATGTCTGGCAAGTTGATCTCATCACAGAAAAGAACCAGCCATTTATTGAGTTGGATGGGAGACAGGACCAGGCCATTGGGTGTCCTGCGGTACTCACAATAGTGGTCAAATGTTTTCAGCAACAATTCTGGAGTTGTGGCACTGGAAAAGTTGAGGCCCACAACCTTGAGAGAGAAAATGGTACAAAATTTTAAACATTCTTTACTTGGGATCTTCTTCTCTATTGAAAATAGGTGGTCAGATTTGTGAAAAGGTAAGAAATTGGTTACTTATCCAATATGAAACACCAACTTAGTATATACAAGAGTCCTTTACTTATTAATAAGGAGAGAAAAAAAGTAAAATGTATAAAAATTAAAATGAGGGTGAGATTTGGATTGTGTTCTTGGCAGATTTGTGAGCATTAATCAATTACTAGGTCTCCTTTGAGGGTATGCTGCTTGCTACCTTATTACCTGATCTTACATGTTTATCATCTTTCGTAACAACAACTAACAAAAGAAGAATGTTTTTGTTTACCTCCATGTCAGGGAGAGCTCTCAAAGCACTGAAGAGAGTCATGGTTTTGCCTGAGCCTGGGGGACCACAGAGCACCAAAGGCTTGTGTTCTGCTAACCATGTGTACAGTAAGCTTTCGTGGCGCACAGTGTCAATGGTAGGGATGACCACATCAGGGGCAGCAACTTTGTGGGTTTCCACTTCCACCTGCGGTACTTTGCTCTGCCATGGCACCCACTCACCTGAAGTCACAACCTAAAAAATACAAACAAATAAATAAAATCCATCATCATAAGTGCATTGAATACCAGTCACAACCATGAGTGTTATTGTTATAAGAAGCGACTCACAAAATAAAATGACTAGAGATTGACGTAAAGAATATGAGTAGAATAAACAACCATAGTTGAAATAAAATTCAAACAAATATAACTTAAAGTATTTGAAGAGAGATGAAACAAAATAAAAGCAAAACAAAAAACATAAAAATGACAAAATCTGATACCCTCCCCTGGACCCTGGAAAAAAATAGACTAAGTAAAGAAAGAAAGAACGTGATAAAAAGGGCATTTTGAGAATTATATAAATATTTTTACATCAGGTGTGTGAAGGTAAATCAAAACATCTTACCTCGTAATCAATGACTGGTACATTGGCATTGGGTGGCAGCGGAATGGTGGTGATGCTACGAACAAAATCTCCAAGTTCTTGCCTGACTTTGATACGACTGTCCCCTGACATAGACCACAGAAGACTGTAGACCAAGTACTTGGTCATGTAGCTCTCCATTTGTTCAGGCTAGAGGATGAAGAAAGGAGAATATCCCACGTCTTAAAGTCGACAGATCTTGATACAATCCTAAACAACTTAATATCAAAGACTTTGCATAAAGCATAATAATATGATAATGCAACTTGCTTGTAACCAACATCTTCCGACTACTCCATTTCTCACTCACACACTCTCACACACACACACATAAATAAATAAATACAAACACATATACAGTACATCCGGCCCCTCGAAAAGACAAAACAAAAACAAAAACAACTACTAAGAACTTGAGGAAACTCATAACAGAAAAATAAGTAGTCAAAGACCATATTAGGTAAAATGAGCTACCTCCATGACAAAGTCGTGAGTGTGGTTGTAGTTCAGAATGTTGCGGGTCCCCTGATTCAGCATGGAGAATAGAGCAGTGAGAGCTCGGAGCCTTGTAAAGTCCATAATATGGTCCAGGGTATTTGCATGTTCCAGGCATCGATTCACCAACCCATCCGCAGAGAAATGGGGGTGCAGTATGGCAACAACATCACGTTGAATCTGGGTTACAACGGTAACATTGAAAATCAATACAAGGCTCATAGCATTCACAAAACCTTAATTTTACTGAGATTTTAGGCATTATCTAAGGAGATCTTTATCTTTTCTTTTGAAGGATCTTTAAAAATAATGTTAAAATTGAAACAGTAATAGATGTAGAGAAATATATAGAAAAAATAATGTATAACAGTGCAATATGACCTTTAAAGTCATAACAAATTACTACAATGTTACATTACATCTTAAAAGGAAAAACAAATTGGCATTGCTAGACTAGTAGCATTAGTGAACATAATGCCATGAGGGGTAGAATTTTAGATGGGGTAAAATTTCAATAGATTCAATGAGACAACAAATTTCAGGATGTTCAGAGTTTCTAAAGTGCTTCGGATTAATTGAGAGAAGATGCAATAGAGCACTAAAAATATTAAATCATTATCTTAAAACCTGAATGCTCAATCAGAAAACAGTCTGTTATACATTACACTTTTCTATCTAACATGTACTTAATACACATTTATTTTCCTAACATCATATATATTGTCTATCTCTTAATCAAAGAGTCATTGACTAGATTTTTACCTGCACTGTTGGGGATACTTCATCCTCTTTGGACTCAGTGCCTCCTAAGTTGCGGTTGTATCTGAAGTCCTCCTCACTCTCTTCCAATGCAACATTGCGTAATTCTTGCAGATAGTTCTCAAAGATCATCTCAGTGGACAGCACATCCTCACTGAACCAGACCATTCCACACCTACTGACAGTGGCCAGAGTGGCATACTTCAAGTCCTGCACTTCAAACATAATGCGTACCTGATGAAACAGTGTTCATATTAAAATGATGACATTGACAAGAAATAAATGAATATGGAGAGGGCACTGATTGTAAACAGAATAATAGTATGAAAATGTTACAGCGCCAGTGAGAGACAATAAACAAGAAAGAAAATATAGTTTCGTAAGGGGGGATTGGACCCATGCCTGCCACAGTAACACCACTTTGCCGACAAGAGCAGACTAACTTGCAAGCACTGAGCCATGCCGCCACTCTGGTGGGCTGGGTGATTAAGACAATCAGGGAATCAGTCCACTGTGACCAGATGTTGTTCTGATAGCCAAAAAACACAAAAAACTTCCTGCAGCTTGAATTAGAAATAATAATGACAACATCAATCCAGTCATTATTTTAGATGACATTGGAGTTAAAAAGTCCTTGGTTTTTAAGAAAATTTTAAAATCTGCTAATGAGTTTTTTTCATAATTCAAATTTTCCAGGAAGAAAATTTCTTAGTTAATATAAATTTTTAAAAATTTAATCTAAAAGCAACATGAGGCAAATTCTTACATTTGGAGGAATGCCAAGACGTTCTCCGTTTGGCAGGGTAAGGAGTTTGTTGTCATCCAGCACAGAGTTGAGATTCTCAACCCATTCAGGGTCCACATCACCATCAAAAATGATCCACTGGCGTTTCCCAAGTTCTCCCCTCACATTATCAGTGATCCTAATGGGGGAAAAAAATAGATTATATTCACATAAAATGCTTTGACCACAACAAATTGAAAATAGTTTCAAAATATAAAAATCAGCTTTCATCTAACATTTGAAAAGTGAGGGGATAGTTTTGACTGATAACATTGACAAAAGTATTGATTGAAGACCATAGCTACTTACTTTCTGAGAATGTGAGTGAATAGTCCATCTGTCCATTCTCTTGTGTTGGGGTCAAGGTTACCATAGAGAATTTCTTTTGAAATGGACTGAAAAAAAGAAAAAACATGAAATCATAATACAGATATAATCCAAAAGCCACAATTGCATGACAAATTAATCATTAAAACATTATTACAAATTAAAATGTTGTAACTGTAACATTTTTATCTTTCAAAAAAAATTATATGAATTGGTAAAATACTGTCACCACTTAGAGCAGGTGATATATAATCATTTGGACAACCCTTTTATCCATCTATTGATATCCTACTTGTGTACAAAACAGATGTTTGTACAGGAATTTCAAATATTTATGATGAAGTCAAACCTTTGGATCAATGACATGAGCCACTCCGTCACTGCCCTCTAGTCGTTCCAACGCCTTGAGAAGGACTCTCCATGCCATAGACTTGCCACTGCCACTTGGTCCCACCATCATCAAGCCATGATGTAGTTGAGTTATTTGGTAAAGTTGCAGGACCTAAAACATAACATAAATATATTTAAGATGTGGTAGTTACTAACAGATTTAGATATCACATTGTTCTTAAATATGACAATAAAACCACACATCAATTGACAAAAAGGCAAAAAATGCAAAAATCACTATGAAAACAATGCCTTATCCTTTTACATGACTGCATATCAAAAATATACAAATTATAAATTTTTTTAACCACAGAAACAGTATGTAGCTCGCTTAAACTGATTTCCTGGTAAGTGTATTAGGCGCATACCTTCTCCACCCAATGACAGCCCAACTCATCTCCTTCTCCGTAGACCAGGTACATTTCCTTGCAGACTTTCCTGATCTCGGCCCTCAGGGCACCCATTTCAGCAGCACTGTATTGCACTCCAGGGAAGACGTCACTCAGAAGACTGTGAAGCAATGGGATGTCTTCTGCTACCAGCTTGGGCACCATGGTTTCCATTACACTTTGAATGAGAATCTATTGCAGATGAAAAAAAACAATTTATTATTTTTAATCACTACTGAAGCGCAAAATGATGTTTGTTTTTAAGAATGAATAAAAGATTTAGACAACTGATTGTCACAACTATTGATTTTTACTTTATGGTAAACAAATTAATCACTGAATTACAACCATCTTTGAAAATGATGTTAAATATTTTTACAACTTTCATAAGAAGTCTGAATTTGGAAATCAATTTTCATATCCTGAAAATTCAAAATGAGTAATTTGTTATCAAAATGGTCTGACATATGATAAATAAGACATTATCCTTGACAAAATCTTACAAAATAAAAAAATCTGTGGCCAATGATTACCTCTTGTTCAGGAATATTCTCAGCAATTGAGGTTTCATCCACTGGCTCTCCTCTTTCTATGAGACCAGTCTTGACACTCTTGATGCGATCCCTCTTGACATTCCCGGCACTGACTAAGACACTCTTCAAGGCTCTCAGCCCAAAGTCATAGTGAGATTGAGGAGAAAGTTGTTCATCGCACAATCTGCAAGCAGTTTCATTTGCATTAATTGTTATACTGATCAATGGTTGGTTTCAGATAAATAAATGTGATAATAATACAGAACCAAATTATAAAAATCATCCCTTCATAAATTGATCTGTCAGTGTCTTTTCAATTCATCCCATGCATTTCAACTTTTCTTCCTGCTAAAGTACATCACTGATTATATTAGATTTATCATTGTGATTCGAGTACATAAGATTGAAAACAGCCTTACTTGAAAAATGGTACAATCTTGCTTGCCAGCTTCTCAGCTTGCCTAAAACCTTGTGAGTACAACATGACTTGAGCAATCAATTGCCTGTCTGGTTGAGTCATGGCAAGGGAGCGGAACAGCTTCTTCAGATTGTCAGGCAGATTTGATCGGCCAGCATAGCCTGGGTTCATGGTGATGAAAACTGCCATGTCTGGATTTACCTTCACCTGTTTACCAATGAGTTCCACAATGATGGGACCAGTGCCTAAAAGGATAAAATAATTAAAGAAACATGTTATTCAAAATAAAACTATGAAGACTTCATCATATGAGTTTGTGCTTTATTTGTCATTTCATCACTGAAAATGTTATGAACGGTTTGAGAGGTTAAAAACTTCTTGTCGTTACTGGAATCTAGAAATGACTCTAGGAAAATAACAATGCTGTAAACCAGTGAGAGAATAACTATATTGTCACTGTAATGCACACTGCAGTATTAATCAGTTGAAGAGCGGGCAAAAACTGATGTTTTGCCTTTTGTGTCTGACATCACTGAGACGACAAAAAATATACTTTGTCCTTTTAAGTGCTAGTACTTTTTGGCATTGACCCATATAGTGTCTTTATATTTCATCATACCGCTATAATAAATTGTTCATGGCAAAAGACCACAATAGAGAAACCATTATTAGTTAGTATAATCAATACCAAAGTATGCACCTTTGTCTTTCTTCTCTGGGTTAGCCAAATCCTTCAAGGCTTCCTGAATGGTCTGGATCTGCTGTGACACAGCAGACAACATACGTTCTTCAAGTCGGTTGAACTCATCAAAACATCCCCAGGCTCCCACTTGGCAAAGACCAACAAAAATACGACCCATGGCCTGTAAAAAAAAAAAAAAAAAAGTTCACAAAATCAGTCTGGAATTTTAACAATAACGATTATAGAAAAGTGTGGACATTTTAACATTTTTAACCTGATAGAAGAAATGTATATATACTTTGATATTATGATCAAGAAGAAACAACAAAACAAAATCTTAGAATGCTGTAAAGATGACAATTATGCGCAATAATAATAATAATAATAATAATAATAATAATAATAATAATAATAATAATAATAATAATAATAATAATAACATTGGTGAAGAGAGTTACAGAGGCGTGTAAAGTTCAGCAAGTTGGATAAAATGGGAAGGGGTTTCCCAATGAACACATTTCTAACACAAAACAGCTTCTTTATAAAATATTCTAGATTTAACTGGTAGCCAGTGCACTCTTTAAAGCAGGGGAGTGGTGTGTTCCCTCCTATTTTTCTGTAAAACAAGTCTAACTGCTAGTTTCTGAAAAGCGTTGGAGCTTGTCTAGTAATACATTTGGTAAATCATTATAATCAATCTTTTATTGAATAAATCTAAAAGGGACATTTACAAAAGCAAAACAATCAAATAACATCTGAAAATGGTTAAAAAAGAAAAAGAAGAAAGAAGACGAAAAAAAGTTAGCTTCAAACCTGGAAATCAAAGGTTTCATCGCAGTTGAAAACCAACACAAAACGTCCAAGTTGATTGCCCAAAGCTTTGACAGATTCAGTTTTTCCAGTTCCAGCCGGACCTTTAGGAAAAAACAGGGGAAGAGTTTTGTTTAATAATGTGATATAAATACAAAAGTCATGTAGGCTAATATTTCATGTGTGATTGCATCCACACTCATTGTTTATAGTTCTTGGGTTTTTTTTCAGAATGTTATTCACCACCACCTGTATCTAAAAAGTAATAATGTTATTTTAAAGAGTGTTATATCAAAAACTAGTGTCCCAAATTTGTCAATCCATACCAAAGGGAGATCCTCCAAGCCTCGCTTCCAGAGCCTGGGTCATGGTCAAGTAGCAACGATCAGTCAGAGGTGTCTGGACCAGCTTGTCTTGAACACCAAGGTATTCAAAGCCATAGTTGAATTTGGCATTGGCCATCTATAACAAATATATTTAATCAATTTTAGTGGGTAGAATCAACATAATTTTCTTGAGATAAAAATTGATCATTAAGAAAAGTTTAAGAGAAACACCTGTTCATCTATTACAACTGATAGAATGTGTATTTCTAAATTATGATTTTCATGTGTTCCATACTTTAACGGAAGAGAAAAAAAGACAGTATAGATGATTTACAGCATGGATTTTTCCTCGCATCTAACCTGAATAGAGAGCTGCTGTAGGACATCAGAGTTCTTGGGATCAAAATAGAACCTCATCTGAGCCAACCAGTCAAAAGATTTGGGATGGCTAACTTTGTTTTTGATCATCGTCCTTGTCACACCTCTCTGGTGGACCAACTCAGTAATCTGAAACAGACAAGAAAAATGATGTCATTTTACACAGATAGTTGAAGGAACAATAGGAAGAATAATCATCTATTCAAGCACATCATTAATAAAATTGAATAACAAAGAGTCAAGAATCATTCCAGCCAAACAAACAAAAAATGTTAACAATCATCATATTCTCTTCTCTATTCTTGGATAACATATTTCTTTACAGGTGAAGCAAAAGTCTTAAACTAAGACTATTAACAAATGTTACAGATTTTATGTGGAAAAAAATCTTAACAAAATTGTTGAAAATCTTAAGTTGTTCAAATCCTTACCAAACTCTCCAATTTCTTGCGCCTAACAGGTGGCTGCTCATGCAGCACAGAGTCTGCAAGAACATTCAATGTGGAATCCACAGTGGCAAGGACCTCACTGAGATTGGCCACGCTTTCTCCTTTGCTAGCTGCAGCCTGCAGTGTATTATCCATGTTCTCTGACCACCAAATCTGAGCTGCCAGAACAACCAGTTGAGACTGCAGAGAAAGATATTTTAAAAATAAAAAAACAATCAGTAGAAATAGAATTCTCAGGAAAGACATTTCATTATAAACACTAAGGAAAACCGACGTAAAGGAGACTGAGGAAAATTTGGTGGTGGAGTGGGAGTGGAAACAAACAAAAATAAAAAAAATAAAAAGTGTGACTGGACGACTAGAGGAAATACAAAATAGCATTAAAAAGTACTAGACAGTTTGAGAACAAACGTAAGAAAGAAAAAAATAATAATGCGCAGAATATGACAAAAAAAATTTGTGCATTAGTTACCATACCTGATATTTGTCCACCCATTCAAGGTACTGAGCTGGTTCAATCTTGCCAGACTTGAAGACAGACATGTCTTGGACTGCAGTGGCCAGTAGTTTTGCAAGGGTTACTCTCATTTCTTTCTCAACAAGTGTGAGCCAATCATTGATCTTGGGATGGGCAGCAATGGACACTGGTGTTGCAAATTGAACCTGGGAAGATATGATATAGAAGAATGAGTATGGAACAGGCACTGAAAATATACAGATGAAAATAGAACCCAATATTAGCCTCTTTTTCTTCTCTTTCTATCTTTGCATTAATTTTCTATTCTTTTCCACTTTATGAGGAGCCGGTGGCTCAATGGTTCAGTCATTCCCCTTTGGTTCAAGAGGTCACGGATTCAAATTCCGGTTGAAGCATTGCATTTTTTCTCAAGACCTTGATCCCACTTTGTGGCGCTGCACTGCGGCTTACGCCTGGGTCTACCCCTCTCCGTACGAATGTATGAATGTATGAATGTATGTATGTATGTATGTATGTATGTATGTATGCCTCCTCCATCCCTCCAACCAACGAATGTATGTGAATATTATCATCACAGTATTGGAATAGCATCAGAATTTTAAAACTGATCTGATCCAGCGTATTCATTGTACTTGATTTGTTATATATAACTCAATCTCATTCTACATCAAGGGAAGGAGGGAAATGAGAAACAAAGAAGAAAGAATGCGCTAAGTGTGTAACTCTTTTCTTGTTGTGAATCATATTCAATATTTAGATGCTTTACCTCTTCTCCTTCCTTGGATGCCAGACCCATGACATGAGATTCATCCTCACTCAGCAGGATGGCATAAACGCCAGCAAACATTTTTTTGAAGTGCTTCTGGAGTCTTGGTATGTTTTTACTGTTGCCAATAATTTCCAGAAGATCCTCATCTCCCACAAAGTAGAACCTGAATAGAATTATATAATTTCAGTGATTGTTTGTTTTTTATTGCACAACCTCACCAAATTCGTAATATTTTTAAGATGTACCACTGAATTAAAAGGCAGGGCAACAGAAACAAAAATCTGATCACAGCTTGTAGATAATGAAAAATCAATTGATGTCAACATTTCAACCTTTTAAATATTTCAACAGTGAAAAACTCTGAAATCACCCCAAAAAATTAGACTTACATCACTGAGAAGGAAAGTACATTTGATAGAATGAAAATGCTAAGTATTAATGAATACAAACCTTGGGAACGAGGCTCTCTGTCTTTCCAGGTATTCACCCAAGGCTTTTTGAATCTTGCCCAGGAGATCAGCAAGTCTTTCCAGTTGTCGCTGAACATTGGGAATGTTGAGGACGTCCATGACCAGTGGTGATTTGGCCACCTTTTTCATCAGGCCCAAAAACTCATTGCTCACACTGAAAATAATTTTTGTTAAAGGTTAACAATTTAATTAATTCTGTTATTAAATTTTTGACTACAAATAAGCCAAATATTAGAACTGACAATCAAACACAAAATAGATAACTTCTGCCATAGCTCACAGAGTATTTTTATTGAAGGGATATAGACGAGAGCTTGAAATCAAGTCAACATAAGAAGAATGTTAAAATAAGTGATGTCCTTTGTATCCAATGCATGTATGGTATATTATAACTCAGATTCTTTACTTGTTTTTGCGATGCATAATCATGGTCCCACACATACCCTTGAAATCTTGTGGTCTCCACTTGAAGTAAGTGTTTGATGTCAGCACTGCCAGTGAATATGCCCTCCAAGTAGACCCATCTCCTCTGAACATCAATCCAGACATCAAACAAAGAGTTGATGCGATTCAGCTTGTCTTCCCAGGAGAGGGCATCTTCTTCAAATTGCTGTGAGAACACAAGTATACACCCATAATGCAAATGATAAAGGACATTTACTACTTGTCAGTTGAATTTCGATTTTAATTGAATTTATTTTCTTATCTCAAATTATTTGTGTAAAGTGTATATCATGTGCGGCCCATAGAGCATATATATCATCTGTGCTATGCATTTTTAGCATAAGTCAACTGTTAACATTTCAGGAGAGACAAAATTTGACCGCACACGTACAGCTTATCCTTAAACAGTATGGCATCATTTTTATTGTGCAATAATTCATCGCACTGTTGATATTTTAAATTATCCATTGTGCTATCCATTGATGTAATAAAATCATAATGTTTTTAAAAAATCCAAAAGTATATCCTTTTATTCCGTGTTTTGTTTGAAATGTTAATTGCCTTAGTTTTAAAATTAGGAATATTCAAAATCTCAACACTTTTTTAGAAACACCCGGTATATAATTATATATACATATTGAATATATATCATTTATATACTAAGTAATTAAAAAAAAAATCAAAATACCTTATAATATGGTGAAAGCTTCATGGCTGACACACTGTTGATGTGTTCCTTGACTTTGGTAAACAGATCATCCCAGCCTTTGATAAGGCGGCATTTGTTCTGGTAGTTCACCATGTCCAGTTCATAGCTTCTCCACACCTCGCTGACCTACAAAGAAATATTTTTGATAACCAAAATATAATTATTTCAAATTTCATAAATATCTTTATCTTTTGCCCAAACTCCCAGTTGTCCTGTAACTGAAGAGCAACCACTGGGGTAACAGCAAGTGTTTATCGGTAAAATGTATGGGCCTCATGGTACATTGTTGTCCAATTTACTGGTAAAGGTATTTGGGCGCAGT
>JARDUL010270432.1:0-14829 GCA_030265205.1 Dirona pellucida | reverse complement strand
AAATACAATAATATATCAAGGCATCAACTTAATTTAGCACGGACATCCACGTGACTTAGAACCCTCATGATCTGGATTGGTATTAATACATTAAATAAAAAGGATCTGCTTCATACAGTTGTTACTGTAAACCAAAATTAGTAGCTATTCATTTGCGACTTTTGAGAAGTTAAAACGGATGTCCGAAGCGAGAGTAATTAGCAAAGGCCGCTTATAAATCTGCCATCAAACAAGTTCCTCTTACTATCCTAACAAACAATAATTTATCAACGCACTACGAACGCTTATTTTTAGTACATCCATACCAATTTTGACGTGTAGGTCTACACGCATCTTCTTTTTTTTTGGACCCATTTTTGTTTGATCAACACACCCACACCCACAATAAACTATAGGTATGTTATACTTAAAGAACAAGACAAGTTGTAGTGACCTGAAGCTGGTTGTCCGACCAAACAGACAAATGCAAGGGTTATGGTACAGCATCGGGTGGACAACAATGAACGGCAAACAACGGTTACCTAGGCAACACGCAACACACACACGCACGCACGCACACACACACACACACACACACACACACACACACACACACACACACAGCAGACGATCAGCCCATTATTGTGAAATTTCGCTAATCCTGTTTACTAGTTTACAATCTGGGCAAATAATTGGCTGGTCTCCTGCTCGAAATTCCTTATCTATGAATTTTACAAATCAACTGGTGTGTGGCGTATGGAGGCGTGACGACTTTGTGATTATAATATTTACATATTTTTTTGTGATCCTTACGTTCGAAGTTAGGCGTACCTATTGCTGGTAGGGCTTGGATCAATAAATAGAAATAGCAGATCCGGTAAAACATCTACTTTACTCCAAACAAACAAATACCAACTCTCTACTCCCTTTTATTTAGGAAAAGGTGGAAAAATACCTCATTCTACAGTAATTTGGCGAAGTATAGAGGATACGAAATTCTGAATGCCTCATTTTGGATTTCACCGGTACATGTGACGCAAATGTAGGTCAGTTTCCATTTACGGTTCAACATGGCTGAACGCGCTCCTGATCATGTAAGATTTATTTTGTCGTTGGATTGCTTTTGAAAAAGTTTTGAAGGAAAAGTATATTGATAATGTGTTTTTGGGACTATGAAGGAAATTTTCTGTGCTGGTTGAAAAGTTTTTATTCAGTAGTTTCATCCTGGATTTCAAAAATATTTAGGCCGACTCCTGACAACCTGCTGAGGTTTCTTACTTGAGTAACGTTATGCCTATGTTTGGTAGCCTATTACACACGATCCATAAGTTACCTGTTATGGTGTCATAGCATATGGAAATGATTTTCACAGAGAAAGAAGGGGTGACAATTTACCATTTCGATTCTTTTTGTCATGTAAACTACAGTAGGGTGGCTGTATCTTATTTTTATTTGTTATAACGTCGGGTCCAAGTCTTTCTCTTCTGGTCAGGCAGGTCAGCAGGGTCGGGGTGTTTGAGTTTTGAGTTTGATCAAAATCAAATTCATCAACTCAAATATAACTCTGAATCCTCTAGTCTGAAACTGAAGTAAAGTAAAAGTAAAGAGAAACCGAGACCCCTCTGCCTCATCACACTCATTCTCAACAAATTGGGTTGGGCGTCTTTATTCTTACCTTACCTACCCTTTCTATTTGTACTTTCTAACTAACCTTAATTTGCCTTAAACTATACAATTCCTTGTCTAGTTGTACTAGACTAGTAGTAGTAGTAAAAACTACTTTCAACTACTTGTCCTTGTGACTGATTTAGAAAAGTCAATTCATACACATGCACACTCAACTCAAACTCCAATGCTGAATGTCAATACACATGATGGTTTTTTAAAGAATGATTCATGGCATGGCCATGGGGCACCCTTTGACTTTGTCACTTTGTGATGATTGTCGTTTGTTTGATTCATGATTCAGTCACACTTCACACGCTGGAGGAGACAGACAGGTCTCCCAACTCCCAACTGTCATGATGATGATCTCAACAAATGACTATACTATGTCACAAGTCTTGTTAAATGTTATATCTTTTCGTATCAGTATCAGTATCAGTGGACTTGTATCATAAAATCGTTCACTTTCTCTTTACCGTTACTTTTCAATTTCAAGTAATCGTTATTTTCTTAAATCCTGAACTTTACCTTTACCTAACTCAAATGCGATTATTATTATGATTGGCGTGATCTGTCCTTTGATAATGATATTGATGAATACAAATACGCCCATCTGATAAAAAATGTATAGCACCGGAGCCCTCATGATGTGGTCAACACGTTTGCGTGTCCACATTTCATTTCTTTGTCTTGTTGATTATAATAAATGTAGCCCATCATATAGCCATTACCATTTTCCAACAACCCTGAGCAAACATAAAAGAATTACACTTTTCGAAAGTGAAACCAGGCCAGACCATAGTTGGTAGGTGGATCATGTGATTTTGCTGAGTTACAAGGTTGGGTTGTTCTTGTGCGTTTATTTCGATTCGTTACTTATGAAACAAAACTTTAAAGTTTTACTTGAGTCAAACATAAAACACAGGGGGAGTGTTGGGTGGTTTTTGTTCACGTTTTATAATTTATAGGGTGAACGGGGAGCAGGACACACTTTGATTACGTTGATTGAATGTTTTAGTTTTGTTGCATGTCCATAGCAACTTCTGACAATATTGCTAATTAACTCAAAAAGTGGTCATCTTTTATGGACGCATAGTAAAGCATGCTTGATCATAAATTAATTTTTAAATAAAGGTGATGGACGCGCTGTTGGTTGTGAAATAGTCAGGCAATATTCTATTATAGCAGACTAATAAAATATATGATCCAACATGTCATAGTCATACATAGCATAGCTGCCAAACATTCCAATTGAATCGTATTTATTATGATTTATTGTTCTGAGAACGATGATCCGATTTCACAGTGAAAAAATATGATTTTCCCACGTTGGGCTAAGTTGCGATACAAACGATTGTCAGTATATTTGCAATTTTTTTCGAACTGTTCGAAATGTCGATATTGTAAAAAAAAAAATACAATTTTTAATTCCAAGAGTAGGAGATAATAATATCTAAATCGAAAACGTATTGCTTTTAACTGATTTACTTAACTACAATATATAGTAGATTTTCAATTTTTCAAAGGAAAATGTTGCATCTCATCTATATATTTATATGTAGTTGTGGTTGTGTCCTCCCCGATGTGTAGAATGAAGTAGATGTCAAGGATACATACATTGTCTGTTATGGGTTAAAAGAGTGACATTTGTTCTATTTAAATTATGATTGCAATACTGTGATTTACCTTTTCTTTTTCAACGTCTACTTCCTGCTAAGAATTTCTCCATTTCATTTCTTTCAGAATTCTGCATTAGTAAGAGGTGGTGATGCTGGGGACCACGAAGAGGGTAGAGGTGCTGGATATCTTGCTCCAGATGAAGTCATCAAACATCCACTGCAAAACTCATGGGCCATGTGGTTTTTCAAGAATGATAAAAACAACAAAGAATGGAAAGACAACCTGCGAGTGATTACTACAATTGACACAGTTGAAGACTTTTGGGCGTGAGTAGAACTTATTTATTTAAATATTATATGATTTGTTCACAACACAAGAAAGAGGTGAATTCTGGGTTTCAACATTGGATCCTATACCTTACTGAAGATTATCTAGGGTAAAATGGGTCTTAAGTGTACTCTTTCTGTTTAAAAAAATAAAAAGTAACTAACTTACAGTACACTTACTCTGAATTTTTTTGCAATTTTTCAATCACACTTTTAGGACAAAAACGCCCATGACAGCATTACAAGTATTTTGGACGTTTTCAGTATCTAGTATTTGACTTTTATTATATTCTTAGAATATTGATTTTGCAAGTTTGTTCTCTGCTTATGGTCAGTCTTACACTCTTTAAACTTTATGATTATCATTCCTCATTTTTAATCCAAATTTTGTAATTATTGATTTCAGATTATACAACCACATTCTCCCAGCCAGCAAGTTGCCAACTGGATGTGATTACAGTGTCTTCAAGGTAAAACTATAATTATGCCCTTTCAGTCATCCTTTGTATTCATCATTGAGACATATTCATTAAGATGTATATGAATGTTCTTTATCATTACTCTAAAGGCTCAAAAACAGGCTGCTTCATTTGTCACTTTATCTTGAAGCTGTGAAGGGCCCTAAATAAGTTTCACATAGATCAACAGTCTATCATTGAGTCAAGAGACACTGGTGTGTAATTGATCGCACATGTGTAGTAGGCAAGCCGACCTTTGGCTACCTGCACATGTCTCGTCAAGGGGTCTTGATATTTCAGTGAAGTTGGTTTAATTGCAAGCCATTCTCTCTTCTACAGTCATTCAACTTAGATAGAAACCTTGCAAACGATTATGTTCAGCGGTCAAACAACAATGTTAGAAGTCATAACTACATAAGCAGTTAATTGAACATGCTTTCAGTGTTGCATTATCAAATGCTGGTAACAGTGTGTGGTAAGGAAGTCAATTAGATGGGATTGGGCGCTATAGAAATGCATTTCATTATTATTATTATTATTATTATTAATTACACCGACTGAGCGTGCATGAGAAACTAAATGGAATGCTCAATATATATATATATGTGAAATACAGTGTTCATTTTCTGTTGTTTTGTTTTGTTTTCTCGAGTCTAAAGCGGTCATAATTTGTAATTAAAAGTAATTAAACATTTTAAAAATGATTATTGCAGGTTGGCATTGAGCCAATGTGGGAAGACCCCCAGAATAAAAGAGGAGGTAGATGGCTTATAAACTTGAACAAAGCACAGAGACAGTCACATCTTGATGATTTCTGGTTGGAAACGGTAAGACTGCTTAAAGTTATATACAGAGACAAAATTTAATGCTGCATTATTTGTAAAATTAATGATACTATTTCAGCTCTTGTTCTTTTGACAGATTTTGTTCCCCTTATACATTTAAGAGGGTGGACAGATGTGAAGTGGGCTTTATTGTGCTTCTTTCTTTGTTTAAATTTTATAGCAGACCAGATTTTGTTCTTAATTTATGTCTGTGGTTTAGTGTAATGCCTCAAAGCTTGCGGGTCCAAACGCTTGGTCTTTTTTTCTTTGTCCATTGTGAGACATCATATCTTACATGACTAAATTATTGGTTTCGTGTATGACTCAATGTAATGGCATTCTTTACTCTACTGCGAAAGCATAGATGGCAGGAATGTAGTCAATAGAACAGTTAATAAAAGGATGTCAGTTGGGATTGAAGTCACACCGGGGGACCATTGCTTTGTAGTTTGTCAAGAAAGTCATTTGACTGCATTTTTGTAGCTTTTACTGTTATGTCTTGTTTTCCTGATTTCTGTTGTATGTGAAGGGAAATTGGAACATATTGTGGATTTTAGAAAGTTGATATATCGCAGGCGTGATGGAACAGGGGCATGTCATAAAATCGCAAGAGAGCCAAAAAACCTGTTTCATTTCGTTATGATTTTTTCCAAGCACACTATTTTTGTTATTCCTGAAGACATGGTATAAAAATTTCAATAAGTGTAATATTTTGGTTATAATTAATGATACACCTTTAGTTTGCTGAAAAATCGGCAAACACTGGGCGTAACATATGATACGCCTTTTGCTTTCTCATCTGTTCCCTCTATTCTTGTACAAAATGATCATTTTACCCCTTTTGATCTTTGAATAATCAGTTAAATTGTAATTGTCTTATCCGTTTGTGACGTAATATATAGCATCATTAAAGTTATTTCATGCAGACAAGACACATTATGGCGCCATGTTCCTAAGATACCTACATCTGTCGTGTTTGATTAGTGACCTGGAGGGTTCAAATCGGAAAGTGCCTTAATGTGTTTGTTTGTTTATCGAACCCCATTAATACTGCAGAGCAAAGTTGGGGTGGGCCCTATGTTCAGTCATGAAAGACAGACAAGATATGTCATATAAATGTAGTCACCCCGACCACAAAACATAACTGAAAGTCCTCTTGATCAAAACATTTCAGACAAGCAGGTGATCATCCCACAGTAGCCATAACTCGTTACTGAATCCATGTCAAATTCACAGCAAAGGAACAAAGCAAGTGATGAAAATTATTTCGACGTTTTGTGTCGAAGAATAAACAAAGGAATGACCGGCTGCACATTGTCAGGCGCACAACTCTCACATAGAATACCGATAAAACTTGTTTCCGGCACGCTTGACCGGTATTTAAAGGGATGCATGTTCATTCTGTTATCATTCCGATTTGATCGTCCACAAACCGTAAAGATTTATTGTCTGGCACAGCCGCTTTCGCACTCGCCTTAGATTTGTCCACATGTTGCTGGATTAAGTGAACGGTCTCCCTGAATAGTTATTGGGGTTTTCTGTGCATTTTTCACCATTTAATTAAGTCTCAAAAGTATTAAAATTTTAAGTGCAAATGATCATTACCTCTGCAACTTTAGGCGTATCATGAGGTATGCCTATAAAACGAAGGCTCCGCAAGACGGAAAATTGTTATGGAACAAAGGCGTATAAAATTATATGCCCCTCATTTACCAGTCAAGAGGTGTATCATATGATACGCCTGTGTTATGTTAAGAGTTAGTAATTGCAAATATATCATGTTTTATGTTTTTAAAAACATTCTCTCTCCAGCTGCTTTGCTTGATAGGGGAAGGTTTTGATGAGCATTCAGAAGAAATCTGTGGTGCTACTGTAAATATACGAGGCAAAGGGGACAAGCTTGGGCTGTGGACAAGGGATGCTGGGAAGACAGAGGCTACAAAGAAAATTGGGTATGTATGCTATTTGTGTTTAAAACTTACCTTGTTTAATTTGGTAACCTAACACTTCAATTTGTTGCTTTCGTGGTTGTTGGGGATTATGATCTGAGATTATGAATTTTGATTGCTCTGTTATCTTATGTTTTATTTGATTTACTGGTGACATCTGAAACTGTTTGCTAAGTTTGACAGGATCCTGTTTCTCAATGTGAGCTCAATTTGTCACATTACTATTTACCAATGTTTTTATGAAGTGTGGTTATGGAAGCTGCAATCATGAACAATTTTTCACCATGGATTTATATTTTCATTTTCCAATTTATTTTTCAGATTTAAATTGAAAGAATCTTTAAATGTTCCCCCCAAGGTGGTCATTGGCTTTCAGGTAATTTTGAAATCCCTTATTAATGCTAGAATTATACTCAAAATTTTCACGTTTAAACATTTTGTCTTTAGTGTGAATGGCCCAATGATGTACTATACTCGTGTAGATTTTTGAATCAAATCTGATCTGTTCACAACTTCAAATTGGGATGACTTAGGTTTTCGAGTTGGTTAAACAAATGCTTACTTAATCCAGTGGGTTGCAATGTCAGTGTAAAAGGAAAGAACAGGTAATACTTCAAAAATATTCAAAACAATGCAATGGCAGACCATTGTCTTATCACAATCCCTGATCTAACCAGAAATGAATGCAACATTTTCTGGAATGATGTGAGGAAAAGTGCAAGGGATGTTTGACTTATTACATGTTAACATGCAGCCATTCAATTACAGAGGTCACCCAGTAGTAAATTACATTAAGATGAACAGGAATAGAGATCACTTGAACTAATTAGATGAAGTAACATAATTATTTTCCATGACCACTACTACAGACAGTGTGTCCACAAAACAAGGTTGCTCTTTAAAAAGAAAATTCATCTTCTCCAATAACAATTTTTAAACTTGCATGTCAGTAACACAATGAGCCTAAAACTAAAGTGCTCTCTAATATTAATGTAAATCTTTGAAACTTTCCAAATGTAATAGAACATCCTGTTTCAGTACATATTCTCAATGCACTATTTAATTATTTTTTAAAATACTGCTTTACATTCCTTAGGCTCACTCAGACACTGCTGGCAAATCAGGCTCAACAGTGAAAAATCGGTTTGCAGTGTGATGCATATCCAGGATAGTCTGTGTACTTTTGTCTCTGTCCCCATTGTATCCATTGCCAAGGCCCCAGCAAGATTTTGACAGAGACACTACCGAGAATTGCACATTTGCTTTTTGCCACATTGAATGAAACAATTTGATTTAATTATAACTATTACCCATTGAAATGAAGGAGGCTGGGAACCTCAATTTGTTAGCTATGGAATATTTAAAAGAAAATATATTTCTATTTAGTTGAGGCATGATTCCTTGATGGTTCCAGACTGAGATGTATTATGGTGATCTTAGTCAGGAGCTGCATTAATTTATTTTTTTGTTAGATTGCATTCTTTTAGTGAGAATATTTTAGTAATCAATATCATACTCATTAGTTTTGTGCATGGCAGTGATAACTTTTGTGTGTGTAGATAAATTGTGTTTATGTTGATGTTGTCTTGCTTTGTATTTTATTTTCCCCCTTTCTGTAAATGCCAGGTATATAGAATAGAACTACATGAATGCAAGCAAAAAGAGATTTATATTATTTTGCATGTTAGTGATTTCCAACATTTCTTTTTTTTTTTAATGTCTCAATACATCTCCTTTTTACAAGCCTTGACCTTTGTCGAATATTTTAGTTTAAAGCGTTTGCTTTATTAACCAATATGATATAGTCTTGGGAATGAAGGAGCGCTACGCATACTGATTTCTGCTCTGTGAATTAGCATCATTTTCCAATGACAATCTTGGTGAAATGTTAGGCCCGGCCAATGTGAGATTTTTTAAAAATCAAGAAATTGTAAGCTGTAAAACATGTAGGTTTGGTTTGCACATTATTAACATTGATTAAATGGTATTGGTATGGTTTTTATATTGAAGACTTAATATTTTGATTGGATTGATATAAATTTCACAAGCTTAAGAATTTTATTGGGATTAGTCAATAGCGGACATAACATAATGGGCGCTTTTCAGTGAAAACATTCTTTTAAAATATTTTTTTCTAAAAATATATAATTGATAATATGGAAACGGCTGCTCTAATATGCAACTTTTTGATTTGTAATTACTTGATTAGTTTCTTGCTGTATATATTGGTATGTGCGCAGTCCATAGGGAAATGTGCCTTGTGCATTGTCTGTGTCACAATCTTGGTGTATGGCCACATCATCCATGTTTTCACCTAATCATTATTTAAAACAAAATAGTCAAGTCGTGGGGATTCTGTTTTGCCTAAAGATCAGTCGCCCTCATGTGCCAACATTATTCTGGAATCTTAGTTATCAATTTGTAGCCATCGCTGTTTATGATTGCTAGTTTTAAGTTTTTAATCAGATTTGTTCATTTTGGAAATTTATGTTACCACAATGACATGAGCTTCACATTCAGCTTTGGTTTTTTTGGGGTGGGGTTTATTTTTTCTTCATCAGGTACAGCTTTTACTTTAGAATATTAGGTTATTGAACTGAACTAATTGGTTAAGCTTATTGACTTTATAATGTACCCTGATGTTATCACTGTATTATCCCCATTAAGCACACTGCACTTTAAAAAGGTCAGGTAAAAAGTCCATTTTAGGCAGAAGTCACCCGCAAGAAACTTGTCATTTAGCAGTAGTGATCTCTGGACTTCTACTGTATGTGTGTGTGTGCTTTTTCTCTTTGAATGTGCTTTCTCCACAGAAATTGTGATATTGCATGCTCTCTGTTTCATTTTGTGTCTATGATGTTGGTGTGTGCCGATGAAGTAGATTGAAACTGATGACTCTGTTATCAAATGTCTGAATGAAGATTAATGCTACTTGTGTTGGAATGCTGTAATATAATTATAGTAACAGCCTACCATAGTGAAATAAACACTGCTAGACTATGTACAATATCAAATTTTGGGCAAATTGTTGATTCCAATTTTTTTCTTTCTTTTTTTCTTTTCAAATCACAATGCCACCCCAGCATTTGGGGGTGATTTAATGGGGATAATACTGTAACTTCTTAGTGATAGTCGAAATGATATTCATATGACTACAGTGTTGTTTGTTTGTTTATAAGTCCAGCTCTGAAGGTTGTACATGACAAATGGATATGTCAACAATGACTTCACCACTCACCCAAAACATGTCTAGAAAGACTGCATCAGGAATTTAAGACACCTTTACCAGTGAATTGGACTTTGTACCAGTACTATGAGGTCCATACACATTTGCTGTTATCCGAGTGGTTACTACAAGGAGCTGCCATGTGGGTCAAACACAGTGTTGCAAGCTCATAAAATCAGTCCTTTGAGCCTCTACACTTTATATTTATATATTTTTAAAAAGTATCAGATACTGGCGCATTGCTGAGGTGGAGCAGTCAACCTCATGTTTGTGCATAGGATGAATATTTGTATGCAACACTTTGCCTTTTTTTCCTGTAATTGTAGACATTTGTCATGTAACCTGGTTAGTGTTGGTCCATGGGGTGACAAGATGCAGTGATTGAATAACCCTTGGGAGAGAATCCTCATGATAACTCACTGCCTGTCTCTGCCTCGGGGAATGAGGAGTGACTTGGATGAAAGTGTCTATCTCTTGTACATAGATGTGATGATAATAATATTGTCATAATGCATGCCTATAATGTCTAATAAGGCAACTGTATTGGAATGGTGAAAGTTTTTTCATTTGTTTTTTTTTTAAATTTCCCTCTCTGCTGTTAAAAAAACCAACTTGGGTTGATTCCAAGTTTTGTTATAAATTTGTTGAGTTGAAATGTTTGTGACGACTTTGACTTCTCCAGCCACCACTAGAGGCTGTCCTGATGTGTAAGATATGCCCTATGTACAGACTTCTGTTTATTTTATTGTTTCAAAAGGGAGGAATAAATGATTGAATGTTTAAAGGAATGCTAGTTGCATTGATTAACTCTTGTAACGCTAAACTAACAGTAACAGGTTATCTGTGATGGAGTGATTTTAAACATGCTTTGTAAACATGGTCTATATCACATAAGATTAGGCAGAAATTTGTGTTCATGTTTTCTTTTGTGTGTGTTTTTGGTTTTTTTAATTTGCTTTCTTCTGCTGAAATTGATATCCTTTATATGTCCGGCATTGGAAAGTTTTTGAATGGTGAAATATTCTATTTTCAAAATTGTAACTACAGTAATAAAATTGTTGAAATTTTATATATTCAATCTTACTTACATTCTGTTTTTCCTTGGTAGGTAGGATCTGGTGAATTATGATTTGCTTTGTAATCCATACCTGCTGAAGTAGTGTTGTTAGCCTAAAGGCAAATGCTCACAGAGCTGGGTATTGCATGGATCAGAAATTTATTATTCATGGTAATTCATGTCTGCATCCAAACTAATGAAAATACGACAGAACAAGTTGATGAATTTTTTTTGTTTTGTTACAACCAATATTTTATGTTGCCTCAGTATTTTCCCGAAGGTACCAATAACAGGGCTCACCACTACACTACAAATGGAGGCATTACACAGTATGGTAATTGACAAAAGTGGAACTTAAATTTTCCAAACAGCAATTACATGAGCTATTGTCGTTCGGTTCGATGCTGTGGTTATGAATTTGTATGGCTGTTGGAGTATAGGATATTGTGTATAGTATTATATTATCTGCATTTGCTTTTTGTAGGTGGTTCTTTGATTGGCATTCAAATTTGTGGTGTGTAATTGGGCATTGCCAGAGGGGACATGAGGGAGAAATGGCTGGTCTCATTTTAATTTGGCTGCACGGTAGTGAGTGCGAATGAATGTGATGGTCGTAAAGACAAAGGATAATGGCGTCATGCAATGGTATTGATGTGGACTTCCTTGTAGGGGTGATCGCATCGACCCAGCGGCAACCATTGTTCATTAATTTGTTCCACCAATTCTCCAACTTAATTATTTAGCTTATACTTTTATTTGATATTCTTGTGTTCTTTTATCCTGAAAACATGAGATTGTTTTTGCATGTAGTGCACTTAGTTTTGCAAGTTTGTTTGGTCATTGAATGTGTGTGATCTGGAATCAAGTGGCGCAGTGTCACATAATTTGATGCAAAGAAATGGTCGATTTCAGTTTCAGTAGCAAGACGGAACTGAGTAACAAGAGCCAGAAATTGTAACGGGTTAAAATAAATATGACGACAGTGGTTTGAACTGGAGGGGAAACAAAATGTGACATTTCGTAATGAGACTCAAGACCTCCATTGCAAACACTTGTCTCATATTTCGATCTGGTGGTTCCACATGGCATATTATATGTAGATCTTCAAGGATTTTATCTGGGTACTTGACCTGTGCTCTACATCCTGCGCTTTTAATTTTCGTTCTATAGGCGGATCCAATCATCTGGACATGGACCCATTTACATTGAGTTTCTGTCGGGTGAAAATTGGTCAATGGTATAGTATTAATAATACTAATACTATTATTTTCTCCGTAAGGGAGCATCTCTGAATCTCATCTTGGGCATGTTTAATATTTCCACGGAAAAAAGAATGATCTGCAACAGGTAATAGTAATATATAATAAGGTTGTAATAGGGATCACTTTTATTAACCAGCTTTGTTATAGTTATTGTAGTTGATTTTGGGGGCACAGTTAAAAGTTACTAATAATTCTGCCTGGTTGTGTTGACAACACAGTGTTGTGGCGCTCTTTTTCTCCTCTTTGGACCATAGACGTATTCAAATAGTCTATGGTTTGCTTGAATTGCATCTTATCTGCACACAATTCTATAATATGTTCTAATTTTTTCTGGCTTTAGATGCTACACCAGACCATGCATGTAATAATAGTAATAGTTATTGTGTACTGGTCTTGGGTATTCGAGAACTCGTTTTGAAACAGAAATGGTTCTTTTATCGGAGGTTATGTCCCTTGCTCGTATTATTCTGTTATAAAAGTCACTGGCAAAGTCAGCACAGCAATATTATCATTTGCAATGCAGGATGCATAATATTAGTATTAGGCTCTTTCATGACGAGAGGATGTCGTTGTTATTGATATCATCATCATGACCACAGCCTCTTTTAAATCTTTGCTTCACACCAGTTTGTTGAGAATCACAATCAAAATGTGTTGGTCTTGGCTCCTGACTCGTCTATAAAATAAACAACGTGGTTTTAGAATTGTACATAATGTTCGAGAACTCATTTGAAACAGAAGTGGTCCTTTTATCAAGAGTTATGTCTCTTGTTCGTATAATATGCAGTTGCAGGATACCAGTGGGGTTTTTTTTCAAAAAGATTGTAATATCTATGAGGATACACAATATCATCATCACCACAGCCTCTTTTAAATCTTTGCTTCGCACCAATTTGTTAAGAGTCGCAATCAAAATGCGTTGGTCTTGGCTCCTTACTGTTGTATATAACCACGTGTTTTTAGAATTGGACATCATTTCAGCACGTAAAATTAAAAGCTCCAACATTACATATGTTTTCATTCCAGTCCATTATATTACATATATTGTTAGTTGTCTCGACCCATGCGTTGTGTACAAGGCGTCCATTTAGATTGGGGGTGGGGAATGATCTGGTATGACATACTGGCGACATGTGAGCCATCCAGGGTTGGGCATTGTTGGTGGGGTATAAATTATTGTGAACGATAACAACAACCAAACCAACTTAATACTATTCTCTACTACTAGATTCATACAGTTGCCAAATTGCTCGAAACAAATGCCTACACTACGAGTGTGAACCAAACTTTTCCCAAATACTTTAGTTTTGTAAGATTACTTTGAAAATGTGGCTAAGCAGATGTTCTAATGTAAAACAATTTGCATACAACCAGTATTCAAACAATGTTTCTATCCACTTCAGTAAATACAAATACAATGCTCAACTTGCTTAACCCGAATAGTTGGAGCTATTTCGAACTTCTATTTCGATAAGATTCTTGAAAGATGTTTGCATTGTAGTCTTTGAAAACACTCCACTTGGGTACTCAAAACACACGGGGAACACATCGGCCAAGTTTTGGCAAACTGACGAAAACGAAAAGACCCACTTGTCAGGAGAGCAGTTTGAAGATTTACACATTTTTAAAAGGCTAAATCATGAATTTGAAAAAGAAAATTACAATACGTACCAAAATTTCAATCTGATAGCATATTTTCTTCATAATAATGGTAACGTCCTTTATATGACTTATTTAGTTTAAAACTCAATTTCTGTGTTAAAATAGGATTCGTCACATTGCAAAAATTGAAAGATGGTTTACTACCCTCATAATATTGTTTATGCGTCACATATTCGTCACTTCGTGGAATTGAAAAATGTCTTTACAATCTGAAAAGTGTGCATTCGCCGTAGTATCTCATACTATGAAATCTTTTCACCCAGTTCCCTAGTTAGTGTATTGCATTGTAGTGCAAGGTCAGTTTAATCATCTCAATTTGTTAGAGAACAATGTTGAGACAAGTAGGTGCTCGAGCCAATGTACCACAATCATCTTCTCTTACGAATTTAAACGTCGCTGACTTCTTTTGGCTGCATTTTATTTTAAAAAACCAGACAAGCATATTATGGTTCGATCTTGTGGGTAAGCTGGTACTTTTAATCAAACATTTACCCCCATACCGTAGTGTGGTTACTATGTTGTGAGTAAAAAAATAATAACCGTGACACACTTCAACCTTTTAATGAGAAAGAACCTTTCGTTCATTCATCAAGAGATTACAGTTTGATCATTGCATCTGATTGATTATAATCAATATGATTTTATTAGAACCAACAATCAACAACAAATTTGATTTGATTTGATAGCTAATTAATACAATGCTCATTGTATTGACAAAAAAAACCACACACACGCACACACACACACACACACACAGAGAGAGAGAGAGAGAGAGAGAGAGAGAGAGAGAGAGAGAGAGAG
>JARDUL010270211.1:0-10347 GCA_030265205.1 Dirona pellucida | reverse complement strand
TATTAAGTTTTTTTATTATATGCCCCCCCCCCCCCCCCTATTCCGACATTAAATTTAAAACAACAAAATGTAAAAACAACAAATGAAACGAAGACTCTAGCCATTGGAATTTAACATTCATTTAAAACTCAATAATGGCCTTTGGAATTTGTAGAACATTTAAATCCTTCTTTGAGACTAATGTTTAAAATACAAGCAAATAGGATACAAGTACAAGGCATTTTAAAAGTAGTTGTTTTCATACGCTGTAAGGGCTTTCCAAGTAGAAACACACTTTCCTTTACTGAACAGTTTCAGTCTTCAAGCGCCAATTAAAATGATATGAAGTATTTCTTTATACATGAAGCATTCCTTTCCAAACCTTTCTGATAAGGAAGCCGAGTTGCAGCTTGCAGAGTGGATTCAAAATCACGCCCCCCCCCCCCCATACACTTATGATGGTGTCTCGTTTCCTGCGCTTCATTGTTAGATTGCGTCAATTGACCCTTGTGTAGAAATGAGTACCAGCTGAACGCTGGGAAAGTAATCTGTGATAGACCAGACCAGCCACGAGCTGACACTGACAAAATGTTCTCTACCTCATGCTTTGTGACCCAGCGTAGGCACTGTCTCTTTGGACATCAGGCTCAAAAAGGATTCAATATATCTAATAACAAATGGCTCCACTCTACAATTTCAATGAAATTGAAAGAAGAATCATGTCTATAAAACTAAATCATTGCACACAAACGAATCATCCAGTGTCATAAGTCAGCAACTCTCTGTCGATAGTGTAGCAATAAGGGGGTATCCTGAAAACAGAACAGAGAAAAATAATTGTTTACATTCTGATGAAGAAATTTATCCTTATATATTTCATTCATTACTTTATGGTACTTTCTTCTTTTTTTCCCTTCATTTCCTGACACTGACAGCATGTTCCTTTCTGTTTTCCAAACCATTCATAATTTATCAACTGGAATGAAGAAGAAAAAAAAATAATGCAAATTTACATTATTCTTTTCAATGCATTCAATATCATCATGATTTTTCTCAAGCTTTACAAATGTCAACACATTTCATCTCATTATTATCAACCCATTTCCAATATAAAGACAACCAATTGCATGTTATTTGTTTAACATAAAAACAAAGCGACAATTAAGTGTTGGGAAATACATGGGGCGACAGACTGAACTAAGACAATGATAAATAGGACACCTTACCAGAGGCACACAGTCCACACAAAATAATAGAGAATCTTGATAAAACATTGTACATTCACACACCCCTCCCCCACATTTTTACACAAAAGGGAACCTTCAATATCTCATCTTGTCTCATTAAAATATTTACCCTGGAACGCCATCGAGTAACAGAAACAAACTTGAGAGTATGATCCTTGCCTAAAATCTCTTCATTACATAAAATATCAACCTGCATGGAAGAGAAAAATAAAATATATATAGACAAGTTTACCAATGGTTAGAAGGCGAAAAAACATTTCATGCCTTAAAAAAGAATTAAATGTATCTTATCAACTAAGAAGACCAAGAGGTTTTCATTGGAATAAGTTATGAGACCGAAAGGGTTTCAGGGGAATAAAAAAAAAAGAGAAAAAAAGTGATTCACATCAACATGTTATTGTGAGAAAAACAAAAACCACACGCAAATGTCTCTTTGACACTTGTTCCCAACCATGATGAGAACCATCACTATCACCATCTTCTATTCCATCATTTAGCCACTCAAAACTTGTCGAAGACCACCCAAATTCATTACCATAACCTAACTAAGATCTAGATTTAACACCATTACCCTCATCCATTTCAATTTTAGCTAATTTTTTTGAAGAGACAAAAAGAAGTCGAATCAATCTAGTTTCACTTTCAATCCATATGTTTACATCCCTTGAGTCACAGAGAGCTTCAGACCTCAAACCCTAGATGTAAATGTAAGAGAAATAACAACTCCAGTTGCCATTGGGTCTACATTGCTGCCAGCCCTCTAAGTTGTAAAGAGAATCAATTAACCGCCAAACCCAAAAAGTTCAATATCAAACCGGTGCACACTTCTTCAACATAGTATATTAGGATTCAAAACAAATAAATTCCAAAATTCCTCATGATTTTGAAGATCTTGAGGACAATCTCCTTGTACAATTTGTCAGGGCCTTTACTATAATGGAGCATTTCTTAAAGAGGGTTGATTCTCTGATATGGTTAAGTACATTTGAAAAAGTACTGCAATCACACATTATTTTTTCTCTTTCTTAGTCATTCCAAAGCACCCGCTATCAATCTTTTGTCTTACAACTAGTCTAGAGATATAACAAAATAGGAGAGCATTTTTTTCTTTGCGAAGGCTTTTAAAAATAACTGACATCTCTGAACCTCCACATGCTGTAAGCTGGTGCAAGAGACAAAGCACACCGAAAATATATATTTTACATGATAATACTGCCAACTTTCATTCTAACCTTTGGAGTAACATCTAACTCAGTTCTATCAATGTGATACAATCAGCATGAAAAAAAAGAAGTAATTGTCAGATAAATTAAAAACCAACTGTTTGAGCACATAAAAGCACTTGGTACATATAAAATAATCCATACCTCTTTGAAACGACTAATATTGTTGTAGATCTTGAAGGAGACAAATTTTTTCAAATGAGTGATGGTAGCTTGGGATGATATGCGAAGAAATCTCCTTTTCAAAATTTTGAGGTTGGTTGCTGCTTTACATTCCAAACAAATGTTCACCTTCAAGTAAAAGAAATTAGGATATAATATATATATATATAAATGCTAATTAATTAACTCAGCTCCTGGACTGGATAGACAAATTACCCCCAATTCTATGTCTGAGGGATAATCAAAAAGGCAATCATAAAGTTGTATGGTGCATACATGGCACCTTCTAGTTTTAAGGCAGTTTTCATAAACATTGGAATAATCACCTGCTACCATTAATTCCTCTTTTTTCTTGGGGATAAAAAGAATACAAGTATCATCCTTTGAATTTTGTTTGATAAGTTCTGAAAGGCATGACGGGACTAGACCATTTAAGCATTTTAATCTAAAGATTGTTGGAGTAATTTCACATTCAATTATTGCCTTGAACTGTGGAACACAGAAAGTTTGAAGGGCTTTAGTCAGGCTACCATTAAAATGTTCCCATTTTGATCTAATTAGAGTTGTGACCTGTTCCATGAAAAAAACCCCAATAAAACAAACCAATTTCCATATACAATAAAACTTAGAAATAATGAGATATTATAATGATTCAAGAATGTTCGTTTTCGACAGAAATCAAGAGACACTAACACTATAAAAAATTACAACCACTTCCTACACCTTCTAACCAGACTTGGGCACAAAAAAAACAACAACAAAAAATGAAATGTGACTGGTGGGAGTTTTGCAATCCTTGTTAGAGAGCTGCTCCCAATGAAAATGGCATCTAACCCTCAATGTCATTTTGACAAAAGAAAGAAAATAAAACCCCCAACAAAATAAACAACACTTGTTTGCCATATTTACTGGATCAAGAAAGGAATCGACCATAGCCTATATTTTTTACCATCACCAAGATTTGCATTCCTAGCTGTCGCTTCACCATGAATAAAATACAATAGACAAAGAGGTAGGACAACCATTATTATACAGAGCTAGTTAAAAAATTGGACTCCATTGTAAAATGGATCAAATATTTGAAGAAAACAGAATGAAACACTTTACCTGTTCATCACTACGATGCATGTCATCGTCTTGACAATCTTGGTTTTGGGGCTTTTTGCATTCATTGCTATTTTCATCGTTTTCTGGAATAAAAAAAGAATTGTACATAAAAATATATTTGAGATTGAAATGAAAGACTACATTGTGTGACACTAGCCTATACTATTGATATAATTTTGGAATGTAACAATCCAAACATAGTATGGTAGAGAGAGTTTTTGCCAAATATAAAGAGTCTGACTGACAACGGTAGCAAACAGACTCAACCATACTGGATAATTACGAGTGTAAATTTCACCAAAAAATTTATAAATCTAAAAGAGACAGGGTTATAGTTATACAATTTCAGAATTTTCTCTGATCATTCAAAATTTCTCTTGATTTAGAGTATTGAAATTTAAAAAAAATATTAAAAAATTGAAAGGATCACATCCTTATAATTGATGCTAAGGCTTCATAGTATAGGGAAAGGGCTTCCCTAGATTTCACATTGAAGCACTTCTTGTTTGCCCATGGTAACAAAAAACCCTAAAACCCCAACAACCCGTAAAGATTTTTCTTTCTTTCTCATCTATTCCCATTTATACCACAGGGCAGTGTAGGGACCAGCTTATATCAGGAAGCACTTTAGATCACGAATGGAAGACAAGCAGGTGATTAACCCACTGGGTCAAAAATAATAATAATATTTTTACTATTTTGCAGCTACTGTGGGTTCTTTAACATGGCTAGTGTAGACACAGGACCTCCTGTTTTTCGCCCCATCCGACAAGGCTAGGGTTCCGACCGGACTACCTATAAAGCCAGGCGACGCAGTTATTATAATTCGAAAATAGTGTTTCAAACTCCATTTTTGTACATTTTCCATCAGTAGAATTGATAACTTTTCATCAGAACACAAACCGCAAGACCATTGAGCCACCGATCCCCCAACAAGCCTTAAAAATTTGAAAAGACAAGTAGAGACTCCCGAATCTTAAAAGGTAAGAAAACATTCTTGAACATTATACTCCTCTAGGTCTCTTTCTTTCATACTGTCTTAAAACTCAATGTATAGCTCAGTTCATACCAACAATTCAAAAAGGGACATACCAGCAGTAGAGGGCACAGGTAATCCTTTCTTTTTATAAAATTCTTGCATCCGTTTGCTTTCCTCTGAAATAAATAAACAAGTTCAGAGTGAATACAAAACCACAACAACAAAAAGACTAAAGTGAACATAGATGAACTTTATTTTTTCCATTCTCTTAGATTAGATATCTAGGTTGGGTGTGACAATACACAATTTATATGTCACAATGCAAAAAAAATAATTGATCATGTACTATATAAATATACATTTAAAAACTTGACCCTTCAATCACTTGCTTTGGCACTTATTTTTCAGTTTCATCACACCTCATCTATTCAGTATTTTAAAAGATTAACAATAATTAATACATTATCTATAATGTGTACTTGTGAGAGATTAACATGAAGAGCCAAATATTTTATGTAAAGATAACTTTCGTACACCTTACATGTGTTGTCAACTTACTTTCTTGCAACTTTGGCACCAATTTGTATACAATGTCCTGCATAGTTCTATCAAAGCTGAAATGAACGAAAAATTTTCGAAATTAACATTACTTCTCAAAGTAAGATGCTAACATTCTTTGTTGATATGCATGAGGAATACACAAAAATCAGTATTAACACTTGTAAAGCGCTTGCGCAGTGACCCACGGCGCGCAGTCCACCCAGCTTGAGATTAATTAATGTCACTGTGTGAGGTTGCCATGGGGGTCGGCGCTTCAGACTAAAATGGTATAATGACCTGAGCTGATGAATACAATTGCAAAAAAATATTCTGCCCATGTTGCCAATAAAGATTTTCAGATACTGGGACCTGATCATCCCAATTGCTTTGTCTAAATTTTTGATTCAACGAGTTTCTTGTTCTGTACTCAGCTATTCATTGTGGTTGGGGCTTCAATTTAATATGCTTGTGGATGCCATGCACGCATCTATATAGATGGACATGATAAAGCTGGCCCCATCTCTGCTCCGCATTATTCATGGGTAAGATCCAAGCAAACCAAGGTAGTGGGTGCAACCGGTATACATATGACCTCAGTGTTGCGAGTTCACAAGGGCAAACTAGAAAACTTTTTATTGAATTGCCTACACCCTGGGGTTAAATCCTGGACAAAGTTACATTATGTTAAAATTTTAGATGTAAATAAGACAACATACCTTATGTAGTTTAGAGGATAACTCTGATGTATCTCGATGTGACATTTTGGGCAGGTGTTCTTTTCCTCCAAATATTTCACAATGCAACTCTTGCAGACTGCAAATTAGAATGTGGGCACATTGTTTAAACCATTTAATAAAATAAACGAAAACCAGAACACTTCACCCTGACACCAAAATGTACCCTAGGGTTTTGATTTTAAAAATATAAAACAAATCAAATTTTAACGATAAATATATCATAATCCCGGCATTCAAAGCCAGGCCTGACGTTATGTTCTTGAAAAAGACTCAAAACATTTAATAAATTTTCCTGAGTGGTGAATGAGTGCTCGACTACAGGTCTAGAGAATAAGACTATGAGAATGTTAGTGTGATGTGTACTGTATACCCCTGGAGAGTTAAGAAGGACTTAAAATGACCAGGCCAACTGGGGGATAATAATAATAATAATAATAAATAATAATAATGATATTTATATAGCTCTTAATGAAGTGGTTACTAGACTGTCTTCCAGCTGGTTCCATTCGCAAATGGTTGAAAGAACGAATGAAGTTTTATATAATGATATGTGTTTCACATCCCTTTTGTGGCATTTTATAACATCTGCTGTTGTCAATTGTGCAGATAATGATAATGAGAAAGGGATTAATATAATAATGGAGACATGGCTCACATGTGTGGAGACATTCTGTGATTGTTGTTGAATCTACAAGGTAACCCTTGCAGATATAGCAGATAATGAACTGGTTGACTGACTTCAGTCGCACTTTCCTTTCCATCATCTTGTCAAAGCCACTAACAACTCATCACAAAAGGTTCTATATGATCTGTAAGGAGAAAAAATATTATTCAATACCACATTTTTCATTGGGAACATAAACATCATATAAAGCCCAGCATAGAATTTAGTAAACTGCATCAAACCTGTCCGTAGCCATTTTGCCCTTTCAAACAAACACCATTCATTTGTAAATCACTTCCTACAGATAGAATCTTTTAACACAAAAACATGAATTTAACACACAAACATCCATCCATAACACATGTTACTTATTAATTAACGGAAAAAAAATGTTATCCTGTTTTGAGCGCTTTTCATCATATATAGCTTCTTTTATAAATAATACTAATGCAGTAAAAACATACGGATATAAAAAAATAATCCACTCTTATTTATATACCATGGTATATATTTTCTTCGTTACTGAGTATAAAATAAAGTCACAAATTTCCCATATCTTCTCGTGTAATCTAAATTATGTGCAACTTAAACAATCACATGAAATCTGTAATATCATACTACCTCTATGATGAGCATCTTTGTAAAAGGGAAGCGATATTCACATGCCCTTAAGAGTCACATTTAGTGATCAGCATTGGTTCAGGCCCTTTAAGGCCTCTCCATCAAGCAGAGAATGTGCAGATACCTAAGAACACTGTGGAGAGAATAAGAAAAAAAATAACTGTGTTGCTGAAATAAATAAATAAACTAGCACATCATGATAATAATAACAATATACAAGGTTGATCATAAACATCAATGAGGTATGTACGTAAAAAAAAGGAATATATATCATATGGTGTAGCTCTAAGAGTAAAACAAGTAACAAAACAAAGAATGTTTCAAGTCTGCCCTTTATCAGCTAACAAACACAGAAAATCTAAAACATATAAAAACAGGTTAGGCAAGCTTCAGCAGGTAGTTTCAGAGCTATACGATTTGTGTGATGTCAGGTAACCGACAGAGAAATGAAAGTAGTGATGGTAAAGTCAAAAGGGGGGGGGGGGGGATGTTCAAATCCTGAAAGGAAGAGTGAATGTGTGTGTGGGGGGGTCTCAAGGCGGTGATGACGACAAGGCAGTAGAGAAGGTTGGTCAAGAGAGAGAAATAGGGTTGGGGGAGGGAGGATGATTTGTTGTAGGAATTAAAGTGATATTTTTCTCTGAATACTTTAAACATAATATAACAATAATAATGATGATAATAATAGTAATAATAATAATAATAATAATACTTGTTTGTTTGTTATCGTTCCCTATAGTACCGTAATTCAACAGTGTAGGGACCAGCTCTGTGACTGGCCAAGGACGGTGTACAAGCAGAAGGCATTGATGATTGATGCACAGACCCGAGTAAACTTATCCACGTTAAGTGCAAGTTTGTGCCCAGCCAGTGCACATGACCCGATACAGAGCTGGAAAATCTATGGATCAAGATTATTAAGGCAAGCAGGGGATCAGCCCACTGTGCTAATACTAATAATATATAGCAAAATAATAATAATAATAACAATTATATGTATGATCAGTATTGTCCATGAAAGACATGAAGAGAGAGGTTTCTGTGCCCATCTTAGAGATCAAGGAGATTTTGTGGCATTATTATTACATCATTTCAGAGATGCAGCCAGACATGTTTTAAATCTTGAATGTAATCTCCCGTATATAATGAAAGTTGTGAAATAAGTATTATAAGATACTACTTTATTTCATCCCTGTGGGGAAATTCTTTAAACTTTTCACACTGCAACTGACACCATGCTACACACCTCATCTGCACAAAAACTGTATGTTGTCCAAACCATAACGTACTGTGCTACAAGAAAAACAGTCGAGTGGTGGGGTGTAGTGTAATGACAATGTCATGTTACTAGTTACAGGTTTCACAACCTGCTTAACTGCCAATGTGTATGAGTATGAATGATAGTGCCAAGTTAGCGAGGGTCATAGTCATCATGGTCATAGTCATAGATTCAGGATCCGCATGATGAGAGTCCTCGAACAGATCAAATCAAGGTCTAGACCAGACCCCCTAGCCTTAGACAGAGAAGGCCTTAACTTTTCATCATAATAAGTTGTGATTGTGAACACAGTATTGTAAGTAATTATAACAAGGAGAAGAAGAAAGGAGGCACAACATCATCAGGCCACAAATGCACCGTCTAAGTCTAACCACGTCTGTAACAACTGTGACGGTAGAGACTGCCATGCAAGGAAAGGGCTAAAAAAAAGTAAAAGCCACTCACGCCCACGGTGATGCGTTGTCTTCAGCACGGCAACAAATTAAAATGGTCCTTTCACTTTCGGGGCGAAAACTATCATCTCTCGAGATGAAAGATGCCCACTACTAATAACTAATATAAATATAATAATTAATAATACCCTCGTCTTCGTACTCATACCATACACACTACACTACTACTATACTACACACTACTACTGTCAATCATTATTATTATAATATTGACACACTCACTACTACTACTACTACTACTACTAGTACTAGTGTGTAACACTGACAGTCAGAGTCAGTCAACAATGTGTCAGTACAGTACGAGTGCGGTACAGTCACAGTACAGTACAGACAGAGTCAGAGGCTACAGACTACAACTGACGTTCATTGACAACATTAACAGTACAGTACAACCAACAGTATATGATTATGAGTATGAGTATGAGTAATGTAAATGAAAATGTAACAACAACAACAGGCTACTGCAGGACAGGCCTTGCCATTTCATTTGGTGTGGGGTCTTAAAACAAAAGGCAAAAGGATAGACATGTATAGGAGGATAGCTTATAAATCTCAGGAAAAATAAAGATATATACAACACTTTCACTTCCAGCTACCTACCGGCAGTTTCCCGTTACACATCAACCTGAATTGAAAGTTGCTTGGTGATGAATCGGGGAATAGCCTTTTCCCACTGTGTAAACCTCATCAAGACTCAAGACAGCTTGAGCTTGCAAACATTAAAAAAATAGTGTCCGAGTCCAAGCAGCAATATTGATATATTTTAGACGCTAGATTAACTGAGCAAAATATTTACGTTTTTAAATGTCTAAATATCGGAGAAACAGACAACAACAAAGAGCAAACGCAAGTTTATTTATAATCAAGTCAGCCATTACACTTTTTATTATTTTTCAGAAGTAAGATATTTCTCGACCAAAATGATTGGCTCAATATATCTCTTTGACCAATGGTCGCATAGAATACATACAGCCGTCGAGCTGAAAGTATTATAAAATTTTGGATCAGGATGTTTCAATTAAAAAAATAGAAACGCAAAAAAAAACAACAAAACAATATACTTGCTTTGCTTGAGCAAAAAGCAAGATTGATATGTCAATTATTACCAAGGCCACTGAAATGAACGCTGAAAATTGCATCACATCTTTAAATGACAAACTGTGTCCTAACTCTAGAGTGCTGTATCCACACGGGGATTTTATTTTACACCAAGAGGGAGAAACATAATGATAATTAATCTACTCAGGAATTTCTAACATAAAATCATTGAACGAAAAAGTATTTTCAAAGAGAGAGAGAGAGAGAGAGAGAGAGAGAGAGAGAGAGAGAGAGAGAGAGAGAGAGAGAGAGAGAGAGA
>JARDUL010270100.1:0-14854 GCA_030265205.1 Dirona pellucida | reverse complement strand
AGAGAGTGAGAGAGAGTGAGAGAGAGAGAGAGAGAGAGAGAGAGAGATATATATATATATATATATATATTTATGTGTGTGTGTGTGTGTGTACTGTTCTTACTATAGGAGTGATGAGCGCTTGGACAGATATAATTCAAATGCGTTTTCAAAAGAGAATTTTGTGTTCCTGCAAATCTGATTGAAAACCATCTCCAATTTTCCTTCATTTTTTTGTCGTCTTATATTTATGCATTATAACGCTTACAAGGCTGTGTGAACTGTTTTCAAATTTTTTTTAAACTTTACCTTTGAGATTTAAAGACAGTGGGAATACTATATTACCATACTTTCAATACTGTGTTCGATGACATCATCATAACATGTTATAAACTTGTCTTTCTTTCACTATTTACATAATTATAATTCTTGTTTGTCATCAATGTGATAAAGATCTAAGTCCCACGTGAACACAACAATTTTGTTACATTACAAATTACCCTGGATGATAATGAAAAGTGTTATAAGTTATATATCATTATCATATTATTTATTCAGAATTTCTAAATCAGTTTAGACAAGTACTTTGATTATGATGATGACGATGATAATGGATCTTTAGCAGTCATTTTTGAAGTTACAAGTGAGCTTTGTACTTCCTCCAGTTGTTCCACAAGTTCCCTCCAAGCATGAGTCTATCCCGAGCAAAGCTTCGGAGTACGTACTTTGGTTTTCATAATTTCTTTACATTTCTATCTTTGATATAAATATACCATTCATAGCAGTTTATTGGCAGAGTTACAGAATTGTACATGTTTGAGGTTGAGACATGTTTGTGAAGTGTTCCTAACTTTGTATTTATTTGTGTTACCATTTTATTCATTACGATTATAAATTAAAAGTGTCATTGATGCCCTTTGCAGTCTGTAACTGTAATGTCTTGTGTTCAAAATGATGATGCTACGTAATAATATGTACATTCTGTACAAAATTATAGATGATTTTCACCCTTCCTGTTCCCAACCCCGAGTAATTATAGCACTTTTCTTCTGTCTCTTTTTTTTTTTTTTTTTTACTTTTCTGAAGGATCACTTGTACATAACGAATCTTTTTTTTTTGTCTGGAGTTAAACTGTTATCATTACTACTACTACTACTACTACTACTACTACTACTACTACTAGTACTACTACTACCACCACCACTACTACTACTACTACTATTGTAGTTTCTACTACTACTACTATTTTTGTTTGTTCTTTTTTTTTTTTTTTTTTTTTTTTGGTAAGAAATACTGCTATGATTTTGTGCGTGAATTTAGTTTTGATTTTGTTTCCGTCTACCCCCACCCACCACTCTCGCCCATCTCCACTCCACCCTTATTCCCTTACGATACAACACATCCCCATATTCATATATATAAATATATATATGATATATATATATATATATATAATTATATATTTATGTGACTTCTGATTTCTCCTGATCTATTGTCCGTCTGCCTTCATTTTTCTTTTAACATTTTTTTTTCTTTCTCTTTCCGTTTTATGTCCATGTTCACTGCTAGCTTGAATACCAAAGTGAACACTGCGGATGACACAAAACTAATGTTAAATGATTTAATAAATTGTCCCTTTTACCTCATCTTTTGGTTCATTTCTTTTTTGCTTTTTAAAACATTATTTAAGTTTATATTTCTAAAGAAAATATTTGTTTTCATTTCACACCCTTTTGGGCGATGTGTGGTCATATACATGTATCATGTTTAAAGTCAAAATGCAGCAGGGCTTCTTTTAAATCTGAGAACTGTCGGATTCTGCGTAGCATCTCCATGTTCTAGCACCTCAATTAAACTGACGCATTTATTTCTTAAACATTGGATACATAGAATCCACTACTCTGCAGCATATTTTACATTTATTAATTCCACTACAGCTGCAAATCACTTTGGCAAATCAATCAGTGGCCAAGTGGTAAGGCCACGGGATTTGAGATTGAGATTTTTCAGGTTCGAATCCTGATATCACTAGGAACGATTTTCCTCACTTAAATCGGGTGCAAATGGGGAGTACTTGGCTACAGAAGATTAAAGTGTGACAGAATTGTAATACGATGCATCTAACAGGCTGCTCTACTGTATACAGTCAGGGCTCCCACACATCAGGGAAAATCAGGGAAACCTAGAAGCAGAAAAAAAGCTTCCCATCGGGAAAATGTCTGGAAAAGTGTAATTTTAGGAAAAATATCAGGGAACTAGGAACTTAGACATGAAGAATGAATTATCCGCCGGCAATTGCGAATACTTTTTGAACAACTCGTCGTAATTTCCGGTTGTCAATATTTGTTGCCCGGCGATATGTGAGATTATTTTCGTTTTCGATATTGTCTCTCAATCTTGTTGAAAATATTTACACCGTCCACTACCAGGAACATGAATACAAACATAAGATTCCACTCGAAATGTTTTCTCAGCACACACCACGCATCGCTGAAATTCTGGAAAGTGAAGGCGGCCTACACCATTGTGTTTCATCTAGATTTAGCTGTTTAGTACTGTATATTTTTTGCCTGAAAAAAAACAAGGGAAAATGATATAGCTTCAAAGTTAAAACAGGTAACAGAACAAGGAACGTTTCGTGTTTCCCCTTCCTCAGCCAACAAACAAAACACAAAAGTACGATAGCTCATGCTTTTCTGTGACTTTTTGAGCTATCGTACTTTTGTGTTTTTTGTAGTGTGTTTGTTGGCTGAGGAAGGGGAAACCCGAAACGTTCCTTGTTCTGTTACCTTTTTAACTTTGAAGCTATACCATTTCCCTTGTTTTTTCATACCTTCTATTTGGATTGTTAGCTTCTGACAGCCCTCAATTCTTATTTTTTGCCTCCACGCTACCAGTACCAGTTTTGCATTTATTTTATCTTCTTCTGCTTATACAATGTCCGGGTGGAATAAGGAAACTGCTACAGTTTATTAAAAATAAACGGAACATTACCAGCCTTGTTGAAAGTTAAATCAAGAGAGTAGAGCAAAAAATTAACGAGAGAGCTACAACAGTTCATTGACTGACCGTTTGAATGGAACTTCTATCGCTGACAAACTGTCGTCAGTTCAACTATGACCTAGATCTAGCGATCAACTGTACGCTTAAAGGGCCTTTTAGATATCACTTTCACTTCTCCATTCTTTTGAGCCCTTATTTCGCTCTCCTTTGGAGAGCTATGGGCATTTTCTGTGCCTGATTCTGTACTGGTGCTACTGCTACACTAGTATCTACAACTATATGGTACTTGTCGCAGAGGCATCCTGTAAATACATCTTTGTATTCTGTTCTTAGATCTGTTCTACTTGGGGTTTCTTCTTTTGTCATTACTTCTATTCGTTTAATATTCAATGAGTTCTAAATCCTCGCATGTTTTAAGAACCAACATGTGTTGTGCTTTGGAAGATGTTACGATGAAACCTTATGTTGAAAACCTTTTTCTTGTACAAGCAAGGGATCACTGTTACTCCCTTCACAGGTATTCTGTCACCTGGTTTGAGTGATATTGATATATTATGTCCCCTGTTGTCTCTATAATAGGTCAAAACCGTTTGCTTCCCAATGGTGATTAAGGAATCTCGTGATTTTTTTTCGGTTCTTCCTGAACAGAATAGCAATGAGCAAGGTTAAGTTGCTGGCGATCGCATCCTATTCTTGTCCCTGACTGCATGCACTGATGCTGACTGTGTTTGGCTGATTCAATTTAATCGTTTTCTTGATTCTTCATCGGCCCTGCAAATAGTCAGTGCATATTTCAGGTTGAGATCCGCGCCCGTAGTCACAGTCCTTACGTAAACACGTTTGACACAATACTATTTGATTTCCTTCAACATTGAATTTTATTCAAAACATGACTAGTCACATGATTCAGTGCGCAAATATCTTATCAGTTAACGTATGGACTGTGTATACGACCCCCGGTTCTCTTAACAATCTTTCTTTTATTTTATTTGAGGGACTGTTTGTTGATTCAATTCCTGCAACAATGCGGTACTTTACCCCACTTCTGACATCATGTTATATTTTACAATGTTATAAATATAAACACAACAGCAACAGGATGGTTCAAGACATAACGTCTTTATTTTACAACTGAGTTAGATGCGAGCTGTGTACGGGCTACATGACTAAAACTGACCATGAACAATGTAGGTGTGGCGGGCTGTAAGCTGATGTCATCTTAGGTAGATATCTTTGCGAGAAATCATATTGATAAAGAAAATATAATAGTGACAATAAGTCATTGTGGACAAGAAGCTGATCACCTGCTTGTTCTAAATTATTGACGGTTATATACTATTACTATGTTTAACCACACAAGTGAGGTTCGAGACAGCGTTAGTGTTATGTCTTGTCAGGCCTGCCAATGGTCTTATCTTGACGACTGTCTAGTCCAGCACTGTTCCACACCTACATGTTTACTTTTATCAAATGGCATTGTCAAAGCACACAATATATAATCAAAGGTTTTTAAGGCCGTGTCAGGCTAAGTTACCCTTTGAGAGAAAATTAGTATTTACTTTCAAATGTTACTAACGCACATACAATTATACAATTGTCTTCTTTTTTTTTCAAAGATAAACCTTTTCTGTTATTAGTCAGGTCATATTAACAGCAGGCCCTCTTGTTTAAAGTCTACCTTCAATAGGACGTGACTTGAAAACCATGAAAGACGTCTCAAGGACATGAACCTGGGAGTTGTGCATCTCAAAATGATTACATTGACCCCTACACCATCCATTTAGTCAAAAAGAAAGAAAAAGGACACTTCATATGCAATACAGTGGTCAATGGATAATTGCACACAATAACTACATGATTTGCATAAATGCTCGTTATGCGGGGGGTGATCAATTTATTTTCTATTTAATAAGAATCTATAAATGCACGCTAGGTATGCATAATTGCCCACTCAAAACTACAAAACTAAAGCTGGCACATTTTTGAAACAATTTGCCCTCAACACATCAACAGCAAAACTAAAGAAAAAAAATAAAGAGAGAAAGACAACAGTAAAGAGATGGGAAAACTCTAGTCACATGTAAAATATGATGTCATTATCTTGTACAGATATGCACGCTCGCTAGATCCATCTGTGCGATCCATAGAACAGACTTGCTTGTCACCAACATAGAGGAATGATTGTGATTGAAATTGATTGGTCAAGTCCCATCATAAATGCCGAGGGAAGTAGCTGATACAATTATTTAACACCCACTTATTGAAATAATTTGGGTAGCTTTCCATAACTGCATGGTAATGGTATATGTAAATATTCACTTTTCTCTTCTCCCAAACAGCATGGAATTATTCAGCGGTATAAAATTTAGGCATGTGTATTTTTTTAATACATTTCAAGCACACAATTATTTACATCCAACACAATTGAATAAACAAAAAGGATATTCTTGTGGCTGAATTTACTTTATTTGTTTGTTTTTGTAGTGTTTTTGTTTCTTCATTAAAATGCATTCTGGGATACATAAAATTAAACAAAATCACATTCAACATAAGTAACATTGAAGACAAAAAAAAATTGCTCATATCACAAATATATTCACACAACAATCTGATTTCATGAGTAAGTTTCAAATGACTTTCCAAAATTGTAACAACAAAAAAACAACACAAAAAACTATTTTCTTCCCTTCAAGGCCTGTTTTCAAAATATTACGAATCTTTCTTTATCAATACCCAGTGCACCTCTCGATGTAAGGTAAAAAAAACAACTACTAGTACAGCCTCATAATATATAACTGATTATATGTTATATTCAATCTTGGTTTTAAAGTTGTAATCAAATCCACAGACAATAATCCTAGTTTGTGGATATATTCCAACACAAATCCTAGTTTGTGGATATATTCCAACACAAATCCTAGTTTGTGGACATATTCCAACACAAATCCTAGTTTGTGAGTATATTCCAACACAAATCAATGTTTTGTTTATTCATTACTGGTCTCATCAGTTCTATCTCATCTTGACATGCCTCAATTCTTTCTATATATTCAACAGCATCAAATAAGCAGCATTTTCCTTCCAGCTTACGCCAACCTGCAGATTAAAAAAAATGTGATGACAAAAAATTATACCATTTTAATCACAATATATTATTTGATTGAAACACACGACTTTATTTGATTATTTTTCTCTTGTTAAAATTTCAAGCTCCTATCTTTTCACATGTCACCCAGGTGGCAATTTCCAGTTGTCTTGTAACTGAGGAGTAACCTCTAGGGTAACAGCAAAGTGTTTATCAGTTGCAATAATGTTATGAGTAAGAAAAGTCTCCACTTACATGTCCACTAACGAAGCCCTCATCTTTGTCTGAATCTGAGAGGGTTCTTGGTCATTGAGTTTAAAGACGCTTTCTATAACGGATACCTCTGTTGAGGTTGTGTCGTGGCCACACACCGCCATCCAGTCGTTTGCAACCATCCCAGATCCCAGCACATCACTGCCTCGATTTACGGTGCCAGCCTATACAGAACACAAAAAGGAATAGTCAACACTTGATAAATTATAGACCTGTAAATGATCCTGCAAAAAATTTTCTGAAACTGTTTGACTATCCACAAACGTATGGGAGTGATGTGGTGAGTGAGTGTATGTATAAAAAAACGATGGAACAGGGGCGTATCATATGATACGCCTTTGTGCCTCCGGTGAATATGTGAATTGTACTGACCATAGGCATGTTGTGTTAAAATATCAAATTAATAACTTCATAAATAAAGTTGGAATTCAAATTTAAAGTTTGGGCGTATAAGAATTTAAAGCTTTTTTTCATAATATAACACAGGCGTATCATATGTTACACCTCTTGATTGGTAAATGAGGGGCGTATCATTTGATACGCCTTTGTTCCATAACGATTTTCCATCTTGCAGAGCCTTCGTTATATAGGCACACCTCATGATACGCTTAAAGTCGCGGAAGTTATGATCATTTGCACTGAATTTTAATACTTTGAGACTTACTTCAATGGTAAAAAATTAACAGAAACCTGAATAACTATTCAGGGAGTTCGTTCATAGTTCACCTAATCCAGCAACAGATGGACAAATCTCTGAGATGATAAGGCGTGTGCGAAAACGGCCTTGCCAGACAATAAATCTTTACAGTTTGCCGACCATCAAAACGGGATGATAACAGAATGAACATGCATCCCGTTAAACACCGGTCAAGCGTGCCGGACACAAGTTTTATCAGCATTCTATGTGAGAGTTGTGCATCTAACAATGTGCGGCCGGTCATTCCTTTGTTTATTCTTCGACACGAAACTACGAAATAATTCCTATCACTTGTTTTGTTCCTTTGCTATGAATTTGACATGTATTCAGTAAAGAGTTATGGACACTGTGGGATGATCACCTGCTTGTCTGCCATGGCAATGACAAAAATAGTGTGCTTGTAAAAAATAATGGTGTTATGTCTAAAAATAACGAAATGAAACAGTGTTTTGGCTCTCCTGAAAAGTTGCGATTCTATGATACGCCCCTGTTCCATCACGCCCGTAAGATATATCTATATGTATGTATATTAATTAATTAATGGGCGACTACAATGATGCGCCTGCCATTTCAGTGAAATTGGCGGTTTCTGGACTAATTATGACAAGCCCAAATTAGCCTTGTTTTAAGTGGCATGTTTTCCATGTAGATAGAATAAATTACCAACATAAACCGTATGACATATTTGATAAGTCATAGTTGAGCATAAATAGCTATTCAAATAAATCAGCCTTCATCCTAAAACTGTGATAACAGTAAGGTAATAGTAAGTTTTTATTTGTCAGACAAAGATAGATGATAATTTGATTATAATATAGTGGTGGAACAATTATGGTGGAACATTTTAAGCTTATTTGAAGAGCATGGCTATCGACTTCCATTCATGACCATGTATAAATGTAAGAGAAGTAGAAGGAACGACCGATAAGGGGACAGATAAAAGGAGTGAGGTACAGAATTGAAAAAATACTCCAGAGGCAGAGTGGGCATGGCACTGGATTATCATTATATGTATGAAATGGATGAGCTGAGTTCAAGTCCTACTCCTGGCACCATTCCTCCAATTTCTTGTTACAGTTACATCCAGATTGTGGACCTCAAAGAATAAAAAGACCACTAACAATAACACCAATGAACAACCAAAGAAAATGACAAAATCAGACAGTTTCAAATCCAAAGTTGTACTGAACAGACCTGTAAACAGCAAAATCTCAAATTGTCTGAAAATGTACGGACTTACAAACTTACCATATTGTGGCATATTCAATAGCTTTGACATGTGGAGTAATGAAACTATGCAACAAGAGGAAAATCTTTTGTTATAAGTTTAAGCGCTATTTGTCTGTTTGCAGTAAATACAATATCCCAGACCCAGTTCAGGTAGCTTCCAAAAGTAGTCAGCCAATAAGTCACCATTAGTCTTTCTCCTCCAACCAACAGCACTTCAATTATTATTAACTGTCTTGTCTTATCAATTGATCGCAGATCGCCAATGGTTCAACAAAAGTAATTGCAGAGCTTCCTAACAACAACAATGACAAGGTTTAAATCAAAACATCATTCTCACAACACAAGACTCTGTCACTGTGGTGTGTACTGCATAGGAAACACTCTGCAAAGTAATACTAATACGAACTCTGAACTGATAAAAAGCTAACTAGTCTAATTTATCCGTGATGTACAAAATGAGAAGTCGGTGAAAGATCAGTTTTGTTTTGGACGAAATGCGGTAAAAAAAGACACTGGGAAGCGGAAAGTGGAAAATTTTAACAAATCATATCGTACAATTTGTAACTCAAATGTTTCACCTCTCTCAGGAATAATTTTCTGACAAACATTTCAGCAAATACAACAAAATAGAGAAATCCTAAAAAGAGTGTCGGAAAGTAAGAAACAATTAGGAGCTAAAAACAGCCGTCGGAACAGTTTGCCACAGTTCTGACACTCGTCCGTTACCTCTCATCACTTGATAGCCCGCGCAACAGACGATGCTTGCCGTCCGACCCTTGACCCTTCCCGATGGTTCAAAGGTAACCTCTGCGCGACACTGAGAGTGTGTTTGGAACTTTGTGTGTGCAAGGGCGAGAGCAAAAACTGAGTATGGGATCATATTAAAGGCTAACAACAACAAACGTTATATACTTTTACTTCGTGGGCATCCGAAATGCATCAATTTATAAAATTGGGGATATTCTGATAATTGGCAAATAATTTAAAGGTCTGATTAAACCGAAACAAAAATCCTAAAATCAATTATGATTTCTAATTTGGTGCTGCTTGTGGCTAATCATACTTATGACATGACAACAAAAACAAATAAAATGAACTACTCTGTGATTTATATTTCCATTACCCCTCTCCTCTGACCATTTTTTCACTTCGTTTTTCAAGGCCTTGTATTTCAATATTAGTCGTGTGATGCTATTTGAACAAAACACAACCTTATTAGAACGTTGGTATTATTCGAATACCAATTCAAACTATTTGTACGGACTAAATATAGCTCCTTTCGAAAGTTGGTCCAAGATGCGAAATGAACAATGATGATGACAATGACAACTCAAAGATAAACATTGGCGCAATTTTGTCAAACTCACCTTAATCACTGATCATCGGGTAAAGCTAGCAATCAGTGTTGGTACCTAAACATAATATGCATTGGCCTTTCACAGGTGGTCTGATTTTTGGGACGCGTCATTAGTGTAATAGACCCCCAAAGTGACTTATGCCACGGCAGGCTGTCAATATTCACTCCCTTGATTAATACTAATATACTAATACACATTGATTAAAGATAAAGACTTAAGAGGACACAGAGGTCAGCAACATAGGACAACTTAACGGTAGCGTTTAGCATTGAAAAAGATTCTCTGTCACAGACAATCATATCTACTACTAGTACTAAATCACATGACAAAAAAGGTGACAGACTAGCTGGCTTGCATCAATTTTTAAAAAACTTTAAGCAACTTTTAGTATACTAAAGAGTTTAGTATCCTTACCACTCCCTTCAAGGTTGTTGGGCCCATTGTAATAAGGTAAAAAAGCATCCCACCTCTTTCAGATCAAAACCCCATGGATTTGCTGTTAATGACACAACCAAACACTCCATGGAATTTCCAACGGAAAAATAGGTGAGCAGCCCACTGTTTAAAAATGGTGACCTGATGACATGAGCAAAAAACTATTTGGTTAATCATATCTTGGTCAAGCAATTCATGTTGATCCTGGTTTTAACCCCTAGCTCACAAAAGCTGAGAATAGTTTGCAGTCAAATTTGAAACAATCAAATATAATTACCACAAGAGGTACTTGAAGAAGTGATGATAGTTCTTCTAAGTCTTCCACTGACGTTTTTGGTGGAACCTGAGGAAACAGGGGAAAAAAATGACATTGCATCACCTAGAGGCACCACAAAACAGACTAATCTATAATGTTCCAAGGATAGGTATCATCATCTGTCATCTCTGACTACTATTATGTATTATCATTTATATATTTTTCTCTACTGTGGCACATGGGATTGGAGATCATGAGAAACTTGAAGACTCAATATCATTCGCAGTTGTGTTGATTCATTTTTCATTAACAGTGCATATATTCTATGCGGGCTAATAAAATAAAATGAGAAAAGTATCCAAATTGAGAAAACTATTTTTAGATTAAATATGAGATGCAGCAATAGATCTAAAGAATGTAACATTATACACCAAAATAACACAACCCAACAGTAAAACATCTGGTATGAGAAAACCTGTGGGAGTGACCCTACGACATTGAGGTTACCACAATATGCACAAAAGTAAAACAGATGCATACCAGCATAGGCTAATGGCAAAATTTCACAAACATTTGCAAGCATAAAGAGTTGCTTCCATTTTTATATTTTTGTCTGTTTCTTTAAATATTTTTTACATTCAACTTCTTAAACCATCTAAGTATTTATCATAGATAACAACAACTGGTAAGTAGTTGTTATTTTCGCTCAAGCATTATTTTAACATACATTTGGTCTCTACCACCCCATTCTTGAAAATTCTGACCATCTGGCGCGTTCTTGCTAGTTCATTATCATATTCAGTGTTAGTCATTTTGAAATATAAATGATGGGAGACATCAATTCAGTATGTCATGCCACTATACGTTAACCCAAATCGCCTGCGATAGTTCATTACCAGATGGCCCGCTGTCACCAGGGCACTCAAATACCACCACTATTGTCCTACTAAGAATCACACTGTTTTATTAATTAACAGAAGTTATCTATTTACATCCAGAAGATTCTGATTCCGTTTTCTCTCCACCTTGTTTGTTACACCGTTTCAAAGTATGACCTTCAATGTTTTGTCTAACTTGATCTCTGGGACTAATGATACTCCTTTTGACAGTCCAGTTGATGAATTAGATGGTGTCGTAAGACCTATCTACGTGATGAACTGTGCTTTGCACAATTTCATGAGGAGTTGACAAATTGAACATAAACCGTGAATGAAAGAAAATCATTAAAATTTGTATTTTTCAATTTTAATCTCATTTTTTATTTACAATATATGTGTGGTGTTACATATGATGGTATGAAAGCTTATTTAATAATCTACAAAGAGAAGTTACCATCATATATTTATGTTAAATAGATGATGTTTTATTAATTTTTAATCATAACATGTTCAACTTGATCCAAGAGTTATGTCCCTTGGTCTGGCAATCACCAAATGTGAAATGGAGGACCTGCCGGTAGGTACTCCATGGATTAATTTACAACTTTTTTAAAAACAAACCCCAATATTTTGTGAAATATAATTAAGACTCATGGTCTTTCCTATCATTTTTATGCTGATGACAGCCAGTTATATTCAGTTAATAATACGAGAGATCCTGAGTCGTGTAAAAGAAACAGAAAGATGTGTCAGAGATGTAAAATCCTGGATGGATGTAAATTAATTGAAAATGATCGAAGAAAAGACAGAAGCTTTAATCATTGTGAATAAGAGTCAAATGGACCTCAATAAGAACGCTGAAGTTGAAATTTGTGATAATAGCATAACCATTACTATATTTTGTTAAATCTTTAGATGCCTATTTTGACTCAAAAAAATGACTATGGAAAAACAGGTAAATAAGTTCTATCAGTCCTTTCATCTCTATTGAAACAACAACAAAACTATTGACATCACTCATCTTTTCTCTATTTAGATTACTGTTATTCCTACTACCACAGAACAAAATTCAACAATTGCAAATATTTCAGAAATGCTGCTAGAATAGTTTTAAAGAATAAAAGATTCGAGAAGGCAATGCCTTTACTGGAAGAACTCCATTGGTTTTCCGTAGAAAAATGTCTTATTTAAAGCTGTCTGTATGACGTATAAATGTCTTTCAGAAATAACTCCATCATATCTCTCAAAACACACAATATCCTACAAATCAGTCCACGAAATTCGTAGCGCCAAAAATATAAATTGGCCATAGATCTTTTCTTCTGTTGGCCCAACCGTTTGGAATAACTTTTCCAGTGTTTTGAGATTCCCTTGAAATTAAAAAAAAAAAAGCTTAATCCATTACTTGACAGAGCTAACTAGGTCAGCACCCTCCTATTTGTCAAGCAAAGGGACGTAACACTGTCAAAAATAAGATATGGTACCAGAAAAAAAATTGTTGACCTCACTTTTTACACTACTTCAACTTAAAAAGCACCAACAGATTCAGAAATAATCACTCTTTAATTTGATATGCAACATTTATGTGTTGTACATTGATAAGAGGCATAAAAAAAATATTGAAGTTGTAAATGTTATAAAATTGACAGAAAAAAAATAAAAATGTTCAACTTCATTACTAATAATTATAATCTGAATCCATTAGAGCCTCTCATTCTGTACAGAATTTAAAAATTCAGATGTTGTGTTGACTGGTAACTCGTCTACGTACACTAAAAAAATTCAGCTGTTTAAAAAAAATCGCTGGAGGCCTTCTAATCGCTATTTTTAGATACAGTAAAAAGCTACTTCCACTTTCGTTTGTTCTTTACATCCGGTATAAACGAAAGTAGACATAGCAAACGTATTTCCTCTATTCCGCTTTGCAACAGGCGCATCGGCAATACATGAGGTACTTTTACCCAGGCGCAAGCGTAATGGGTTAAGACTTATCTTATTATCATATCACAGTAGAATGTGTTGCCTAGAGCTTTTAAATTTAACACTTAAATTTTCATACATGTATCATGTTTTAGTGATCTATTATTCTTTAATGTAAAGCACCCAGATCTTGTTGAAAATGAGATATGTTGCTGTTAGAAATGTTCATTATATTATCATTATGTTGTGATATAACATACCATGCCACCTTGATTGCTGAATAGGGCATAGCTACCCACCAAAACATTATTGGCTACTGTATGTCTGAATACTTCCACATTGAGTGTGTCGACCAAAAGATCCTCTGTTTCCTGTAAATAAAGAGAAAACATTATCAAACATGAAAAATTATTATTATGGGTAATGAACATGCGTGCCTAAAACTAAAACATGAAATGTAACCATGCGCATCTTGACGTTCACGACACCCAAACCAATTAATAAAAGCAAGATGATTAAAACTTGCATCATTTCCAAAAAACTAAAACAGTAGGAACTAATGCAATGCCCGAAATATGGAAAAGAAACAAGAATAGGAGAGGGAATGTCGACAGTAGATCACGAATCAGTGCTATCTTTTCATCAGTCACAGCTGTCAGCTATTCAACATCTAAGCTCACCTCTGCTGCTCGGGGGCTGTATACATGAAGCACTACCACTGATTTAAGCCTGAAAAGTCTGCCTCCTGACTAACTGGTTATGCTGGGAAACATGAAGAAAATTTAGTCCTGAATGCACCGCTATTACCCGCTGGCTTTATGTCCTGTTGAGGTGGACATACAGTTACATGCACAATTTTTGTTGCTTTCTGGCAGATGGGCAAATGAAAATAACAATACTGTTGTTTCTACTAGAAGCATACTGAAAGGGGTGCATATTTTGATAAAACCGAATAAAGTGGAAAGGTAGAAAGATATTTTCTTTCAAAAGAATGTTATGATCATTGCTATGGTTATTTGTCCAATAAACCAAGAGTGTTTGCGATACTGTCTTAATTCTATGATAAGAACCAGCAGCGAAACGATGATACCACTTTTTCAATGAAGAATGTTATGAAAGGAATGTTTAGTTCTTTGACAGCTCAATAAAATGAGACTCTAGAAACAATCCAACATGTGATGATAAATTCAAGACTTACGACAGTGACTTCAAGATTAAGACCAAGAATGTAAGCTTAGACAAGGAGCAAAGTATGTCTGGCATAGTAGTCATGTCAGTTGTCAGACGTATTATATGCATAGGGCCCTAAAGATTACTAAGGCACTAAAAAAGAAGTATGCCATTAATCCTTTTTTTTTAAAGCGGGCTTACAAGACAAACGGGCATACAAGCAGTAACTACAGTATTCTAAATTTACCCGATCAAGATCTGGATGAACAAGTGCCACATAGTCATTGCAGGCAATCACATTTCCCAAAGCAGACAGCTTTTCCTCTGCTCTGTATATTTTCACCCCATCAGGCAGTGAATTTCGTATGTGTTGTAACTCTTGATCTGTTGTAGTGTTTGGCACTATAAGGCCATGACGGTTAGCTATTGGAAAAAAGAAAGAAAAAAAAAAAGTATGCAAAAATAGATAAGCATGGCGGTTGTGCACTGTATAAATAATAATAATAATAATATATAGTTTTTATATAGCGCTTTACCCCATATGGACAGGCTCAAAGCGCTTTACATGCA
>JARDUL010269988.1:0-14860 GCA_030265205.1 Dirona pellucida | reverse complement strand
AGATTTTAGTCCTATTTTGTCCCGTCAGGCCTCTCTCTCCTAACCTTATCCTCCTATAACTAACTTTTTACATGTTCCGGGGAAACTTAAGGTCATGTCATACATCCTGTGAGAACCCCTTTTTTCTCCCTCCGTCCATCCTTAGTTCGACAGGGGCTCACCCATGAAGATTTTAGTCCTATATCTTTTGGAAATAATCCTCCTAGAGACTCAAATTCTCTTGTGCCAAGACACCGAAAAGATATGAAAGACTAAAAGTCATAATAAACGCTTAAAGTTCAGGCATTTTTCTGCCATTTCATAATTTAAATTTAAAAACAGTAATTGAGGGCTTATTTCTTGCCTCTACTTTTGATTGAGAAACTTTAGGTGCTTTTTTACTTACTCCAGAAAAAAACACTAAATATAAAGAAAGAACAGTAATAAATATAACGAATCCTATTATAGGTCTTAATTGTGGCATAGAAAGGAAGGCACGTAGAGAAGTGCTATCTTTTAATTAACAGTTAAATGCTATAACAGTAGCTTCATCCTTAGGTTAAGTTAAAACAAACTAGTGGATTGGGTGCTCTTCTGTGTATAACTTTACTAAAAGTGCAAAAACATATGCTTGAATAAAACAAACGAAGAGCTCAAACATGTTGTAGCCCACATGTAGGAAGAAAACAATAGCAGAAATGTGCAAAGCTGTAACTGCTAAAGAGTTTGCAATTAGGCCTATAATAATGTGACCTGCTCTAATATTAGCAATTAACCGAACCATAAGGGTTAAGGGCCGAATACAAAGTCTTGCAGTTTCAATCAGAATTAGTATAGGTATAAGAGCTGTTGGGGCTCCGGTAGGAGCTAAGTGGGCGGCTGACTCTCTTGGAAATTTAATCCATCCAGATAAGACCACGAGCGACCAGAAAACTAGCGCTAAGGATGCGGCAACTCAAATATTCCTAGTTGCTCCATAAACAAATGGGACTAACCCAAGAAGATTTATAAATAAAATAAATCCTATTAGTCCGTAGACAAATAAAGGCAACCCCGGCAAAGATTTCTGCCGAGACTCTGTATTTGTAGAGAGAAGACTTAAAAAAATTTTGGTGTTTGACTGTCCTCAGGAGTTAGAAATAGCAAAGGTGGCAGCAGCAGTTATTGGAGTAAGTCATAAGAGTGTAGACATTCATCCAATTTGTATACAATCTAATGCAGAAAATAGGTCTGTGAACATAATACTTGAGAGATAATACTCAAAACTAAGGCCGAAACTTAGCGCGGACCTTCGCTTTCAAGTAAGCCGAAAAAAAAATCTGGAAAACTACTGTTCTCCTCTACCTCGAAAAGGTAGCGTGGTAAATCCACCACCCAGACAAGTGCACCTTCCGGTACACTTACTATGTTACGACTTATCTCCTTTTTCAACGAGAGTGACGGGCGATTTGTGCACAGCTTTTTGAAGATTCAATTTGTATTTTTAATAAATTTTTACTTTCAAGTCCGGTTTCTTTAGCTATTTCAAGCTAATTCCAAGATTAGGAATCATTGTAACTCACCTTATGACTTTTTCATAGGTTGCATCATGACCTGTCTTTCTGTTGATATTAACATTTCGGGCTCATCTTAGATGGGCCCTGAAGACGGCGATATACAAACTTTTAGAAAAAGTAGGGTGTCTTGCGGGTTATCATTTATCTGGTAAGTTCCCCTGAAATTTGAAGCTGCCGCCATGTCATTTAAGTTTTAACTATAAAGTCTTAGTGCTTAAGCTTTAGATTTTGGCTCTATATAACAGGGTATCTAATCCTGGTTTATCATCAGAGTTTAGGCGTGTTAAGTTCTTAGATTAAAGTTCTTATAAAAATTTTACCTAGCTATAAGAATTTTTTAAAGCCAGCCTGAAATTTATAGCTTGATTTCCAGGTGTGACCGCGACTGCTGGCACCTAGTTAGTCAGACCTATAGACTTTAATTAAATTATTATTTCTAATATGGTTTAATGTTTCTTGCTGGGTTCGGCTTTCGGGGTTTTAAAAAAGACCTGTAGCTTACTAAAATTACCATGCGAAGTTTCGTCCGAGCTATAAATCAATCATGACAAAGTTTTGAATAGGGGATTATTCCATTGTTGGGTTATGAGCCCAATAGCTTTGGTATTTAGCTTACCTGTTCAAGATCTCACTCAATCTAGGGCTCCCTCATTTCACTCGTGGAATATTCCTACTAGTAGGATTATAAGAAACACAGCTAACCTCAAAAGAAGCAGTAATGAAGTCTCATTTGAAAGGGAGCTAAGGACTGGAAATAATAGAGCAATTTCAACGTCAAAAATTAAAAATAACACTACTAGAAGGAAAAAACGAGTTGAAAATGGAGATCGCATTTTCCTTAACGGATCGAATCCACACTCGAAAGGGGTTAATTTTTCTCTCATGTCTGAGTAAGAGATGTAGCTTGTTGCTAAGTAGACAACGATTAAGATGCCAGAGAGCACTACAGCAAAAGTTATAGATAAAACAAACATTTTTACGGGTTTTAAAAAAATATACGTAAAGTTGGGAAATAAAATTCCCTGAAAAGGTTTTCAAAACCCTTATAATAACAAAACTAATAGGAATTTATGATTTTAATCTGCTAAATTAAATTTGGGGGTTACTCCGTTTCTATAAAACATAGTAAAGGTTAAGAATCAATGTTTAAGCTTCTAACTTGAACTCGGGGAACTACTTCTCCATTCTTATATATGATCTCTTTGGTTTGCATATTAGCATTTTCTTTTTTCTTCTCTACAAGATGGTTAAATCTACTTTTTTATTTGTTTTTAAGAGTTGTCTTTTGTATTTTTAGATTAAATATGCATTTTAGAATGGATATAGATATAGTATTCATGTCTTCTGGGATTTCTAGGTTAATAGTTTTTTTGTCTTGTCTTTTATGTTATTTGTCTATTATTTCAAGATGGGAGAACAAATCTTCTCGGGTTTTTAACCTAAGAGTTCTTGTTCTAGCCCTTGTTCTTGTTATGGCTTTTAGTTCCTCTAACATCTTGAGTTTCTATATTTTTTTTGAAATTTCTTTAATCCCTACTTTGGTTTTAATTATTGGTTGGGGTTATCAGCCAGAGCGTCTACAAGCAGGAAGGTATATAATAATATATACAGTATCAGCTTCTTTGCCTCTACTTGTTGTTTTACTATACTATAGAGGTAAAGTTGGAACTATGGAGTTAAGTCTTTTAAACACTTGCTCCCCCTCTTTAGGTGGGTTCGTTCTTGTCGGGGTGTTGGGTGCTTTTTTGGTTAAGCTTCCTATATATGGAGTACATCTTTGGTTACCGAAGGCTCATGTTGAGGCTCCGTTAGCTGGTTCGATAATTTTGGCTGGAATTCTCTTAAAACTAGGAGGATTTGGGATTTACCAAATAAAGTATAGGCTCAACTTGTGTCTAGGTCCGACGTCAATAGTGATTGTGGCTTTAAGTATGTGAGGGGGATTTCTTGCTAGTCTAATGTGTTTACGACAAATGGACGTTAAGTCTTTCGTAGCATACTCCTCTGTGGGGCATATAAGTATTGTTGTTGCTGGCTTGATTTTAGATTCTAGGTGAGGCATTTTCAGGAGAGTAGTTACAATAATGGCCCACGGGTTCTCGTCTTCAGCCATGTTTTGTCTAGCTTATTATAGTTATAAGAAAAGTTTCACTCGTAATATCCCATATATGAAAGGGTTGTTGCAGGTATTTCCTGTTTTAAGTTTATGGTGGTTTGTGTTTTGCTGTATTAATATGGCTTGCCCTCCTACTTTAAATTTGCTAGGGGAAATAAGTGTTGTTCCTGTTCTGTGGAGCGCTAGGTTAAGATTTGCTTTAGTAATAGGTTTAATAGTCTTTTTTAGAGCTGCTTATAATATGTACCTATACTCTTCCTTAAATCATGGTAGGTTTTTTAGATATATTTTTGCGGGGGAGAGAGTTAAAAGGTGCATAATTATTTCTTTGATGGGGCACTTCTTGCCGTTACTACTTATCGTTAAGTCAGACTTATTTAATTTTTTTTAGGGTTAGAATATCTCTTGTTTAAAAACTAATCTAAAAGGAAGGTCTCCATCTCTAAGTTACAAAGTTAGCGCTTTATTTAAGCTATTTTAGAAAGAACCTCATCAGTAAATTCTTACATATAAGAATAATCACACTACATCAACAAAATGTCAGTATCATGCTGCAGCAAGGAACCCTAAGTGGTGCTTCCTATCGAAGTGAAGAAGAGCTATACGTACAAAGCAGACAATTAAGAAAGTGGCCCCTACGAAAACATGTATTCCGTGGAACCCTGTGGCAATAAAGAATGTTGATCCATATACTCTATCAGCAATAGAAAATGCTGTTTCGGCGTATTCTCCGTATTGTAGCCACAGGAAGTACACTCCTAAAGTGATAGTAACTATCATTCCTTGTAGGGCTCTTCTGTGGTTACCAGCTTCTAATCTATGGTGGACTCAAGTGATACTGACTCCTGACAGAAGGAGAACTGAGGTATTAAGAAGAGGGACTTGGAATGGGGAAAGAATTGCGATCCCCACTGGAGGTCAAACTGAGCCTAGGTCCATTGTTGGGGCTAACCTTCTGTGAAAGAAGGCTCAAAAAAATGAGAAAAACAAACAAACTTCGGAAACAATAAATAAAATAAAGCCTATTTTTAGGCCTCTTACTACATGGTTTCTGTGAAGGCCTTGCATTGTGGCTTCTCGGACTACGTCCCGTCATCAAAGATAGGAAATAATAGTGGTGGCTACCACCCCTAAAGTTATAAGGATTATATCTCCTTTTTTAATGTATATAACAAGCCCTACGGGCATGCACAAAATTGCAAATGACCCTAGTAAAGGTCATGGACTATATTCAACTAAGTGGAAAGGATGTCCCATATAAAGAAGATTCTGATAGTTTTGATCTAAGCTTATTTTACTAAAAACAAGATAAATAGCCGCCGGATGAACGGGTGTCATTGATGTTGACAATCATGGGGGTTACCTCGCTATTTTATTATGTCTTCGGGAAACTTTTTATTTTTAGTTCTAATGCTGTTGGGTCCTGTGGTGGCTGTGTCGTCTTCTAACTGGTTGGTTTGTTGGGTCGGTGTAGAATTAAGGTTTCTAGGCCTAATTCCTCTGTTATTATCTGATAGATCTTATTTAAGCTTAAGAAAAGAGTCGGCTATAAAATATTTTTGTGTTCAGGCTATGGGTAGGGGGCTGCTGCTTTGTGGTGGTATACTTTTATATGTGCTTCCTATAGAGCTTGGAGTGGTTTCTGAGTTGATCTTTATTTTTAGATTGATTGTTAAACTCGGGGTTTTCCCCATGCACTTTTGGGTTCCTAGGGTAGTTTCTGGGCTAGCTTGATTTCCAATGTTTCTATTACTAACTTGGCAAAAAGTTCCTCCATTTCTTTTTATAGTTAATTTGCTTGAGAGTTCTCCTTGGTTAAGCGAGGGAGTTTTACTATTAGGAGGAGTAACAACTATTGTGGGGGCTTTAATTGGGTTAAACCAAACAAAGCTAGCTCCTATATTAGGGGCCTCTTCTATTAGGCATAGAGGTTGAGTGATAGTGGGAGCTGTCTATGGGAGTCTATGAAATTACTTTTTAATTTATTGTTTGAGTTTTTCTTTTTTAATATTTTTTCTATGACTGGAAGATAGAACTTTTTCTGGATTGGGTGTGCTGTCTCTAAGGGGTCTTCCTCCTTTTGTAATATTTTTAGGAAAGTGAAGAGTACTGAAGTCTTCTTTGGTTTTAAGGTTTAGTTATTGGTTCTTAGTTCTTCCTTTACTAGGTTCAGTTATAAGTCTTTTTTTCTATTTAAAATTTTTTTATTCCTTCTATTTAGAAGAAGAATTAAAAGATAGAAGAAAATTTGGAGCTTTTACTTGTGTTAGAATTTTATCTTTCGTAGGGGTGGGATATATCGCCCTTTTTTAAGACAAATTTGCATTTTGTGGACCTGGTGACCGAATGTAGGTGGTAGATTTTTAATCTGCTTATGGATACTAATCCCCAGGTTAGTGCGTTGATTATTTTCGACTAATCATAAAGACATTGGAACTTTATATGTCTTATTAGGAATGTGGTGTGGACTAGTAGGGACTGGCTTAAGTTTGCTAATTCGATTTGAGTTAGGGACAGCTGGGGCTCTTCTAGGAGATGACCACCTTTATAATGTTATTGTAACGGCTCATGCTTTTGTTATAATTTTTTTCATAGTTATGCCTTTGATAATTGGTGGGTTTGGGAACTGAATGGTTCCTTTACTAATTGGTGCTCCAGATATAAGATTTCCTCGAATGAATAATATAAGGTTTTGGTTGTTACCACCTTCTTTTCTTCTTCTTATATCTTCAACTCTCATAGAAGGAGGGGCGGGGACAGGTTGAACTGTTTATCCCCCTCTTTCTGGGGCAATTGGTCACGGGGGGTGCTCAGTTGATTTGGCTATTTTTTCTCTACACTTGGCAGGGATGTCTTCTTTGTTGGGTGCTATTAATTTCATTACTACAATTTTTAACATGCGGTCTCCAGCTATAAGGATGGATCGACTTAGATTATTTGTTTGGTCTGTGTTGGTTACTGCTTTTCTATTATTGTTGTCTTTACCAGTATTAGCTGGGGCAATTACTATGCTCTTAACCGATCGTAATTTTAATACTAGATTTTTTGACCCGGCAGGAGGGGGAGACCCAATTTTATACCAACACTTATTTTGGTTTTTTGGGCACCCTGAGGTGTACATTTTAATTCTTCCAGGATTTGGTATGATTTCTCATATTTTAAGAAATTTTACTTCTAAGCCTGCTTTCGGGACTTTAGGTATGATTTACGCTATGGTTTCTATTGGGATTTTAGGGTTCATTGTATGGGCTCATCACATGTTTACAGTGGGAATGGATGTCGATACTCGAGCGTACTTTACGGCTGCAACTATGGTTATTGCTGTTCCAACAGGAATTAAAATTTTTAGGTGGTTAATAACTCTTTACGGGAAGCGAGGTCCTATAGGTGCTCCTATATATTGGGTCTTAGGGTTCATTTTCTTGTTCACCTTAGGGGGATTAACAGGAATTGTTCTTTCTAACTCTTCTTTAGATATTGTTTTACATGACACTTACTATGTTGTGGCACACTTTCATTATGTGTTATCAATGGGAGCTGTGTTTGCAATTTTTGGGGGATTTGTATACTGGTTTCCTATAATAACTGGTGTGACTCTTCATGACCGTTGAGCTAAGGCTCACTTCATTGTAATGTTTAGGGCTGTAAATCTAACTTTCTTCCCTCAGCATTTTCTAGGGCTAGCTGGGATGCCTCGACGTTATTCGGATTATCCTGATGCTTACTACAAGTGGAATCAAGTTTCCTCTTTTGGTTCACTTTTCTCAATTTTCGCGGTAATGATGTTTATCTTTTTAGTTTGAGAGGCACTTCAAACACAGCGGAGGGCTTTATTCTCAATGGCTCCAGCGCTATCTCGAGAGTGGGATGATGTATTACCACTGGATTTCCACAGAAATACGGAAAGTTCTGTTTCTTGTATATAAGAACTTTTAAAGGTTAATTAGAAAGATGAAGTATAGTTTTACATCTCAGTTACATTGAGAAGATCCATTATTTTGGCGTTTTTATTAATTTATCTTAAAGATTAAATATTAGTTTGAGTTTAGATATAAGTTTACAGAAATGGAATAAAGATATTATAAAAATTTTTGGTATTCTTACCTTTTGTATAATGGTTGGACAATAATAAAATTATTTAATTATTCCCGAAGTGAGAAGAGCTACTTACCAACTTCTCTTAGGATTTTAGAATTATGTGGAAATATGGTTCGGAGATTGGTAATTAGGGGCGAAATACTTTCAATTCTCAGGGTATCTGGAAGCTTTTAAAAAGCATTTAGTGCTGCTATAGTTAGACGCGGAGTGTTTAGATTTCGTGTTTTTAGTATTTTAAGGTGATTTTGGTTATTTTAGGGTTAAACTTCTTGATTTTTTAATTACTACAAATAAATTATTTTAAATATCTATTTTAATAGAGAGCTTTTCTTAAAAATTTAATTTTGAATAAATAATGTTTAAATTAGTAATAATAAAGAAGATTCTGTCAACATTAGTTTGGATGTAACAGAGTTTCGTTTTAAAAATAGCCTAAAGGAATTCGGCAAAAGTAGACTTGGACTGTTTAACAAAAACATAGCCACAAGCTTTTATTTGTGGTTTAACCTGCCCAATGTGAGAATTTTAGTAATGAATGGCCGCGGTACTCTGACCGTGCTAAGGTAGCGTAATCAGTTGGCTTTTAAATGGAGTCAGGAATGAATGGGATAACCGGGTTTAGCTGTCTCTAGGTTAATACAGTGAATTTACTGTTTAAGTGAAAAAGCTTAAGATAAGAAAAGGGAAGAGAAGACCCTTAGAATTTTTTCTAAAAAGAGTAGGTTGTACTCTTAATGATTTTGTTGGGGCGACATAGAAATATTAACAACTTTCTTTAAACTACGTGCCGATTATATTAAGAAAGAATAAATTACCTGAGGGATAACAGCATAATTCTATAAATGAGTTTGTGACCTCGATGTTGGACTAGGAAACTAACAAGCTAGCCGTTTGTTGTGTGGGTTCTGTTCGAACTTTAATTCCTACATGATCTGAGTTCAGACCGGCGCAAGCCAGGTCAGATTCTATCTTTTTAAGTTATAACTTTAGTACGAAAGGACCGAGTTGTATTATATTCAAAATAAATTTATTGACTTGGCAGAAGTAAATGCGTCTGATTTAGGATCAGCTTATAATATGTTAATATTAGTCGTTACTATACTTTATATTAGAAGGTTTGGTTTGCAACTAAACAGAGGGATAAATTTGCCCTAGTACCATAATTCAAAAAGAGTTCTGATAGAATACTAACTTTGGGAGTTAGAGGGTGGCGACTCAGCCATTTTTGAACTTGACTGTCATGTTTACTTTTATGGTTTTTTTAATGTTTTGTTTTCCTTTATTTTATAGTCCAGTAAGAATGGTTGGAGTTTTAATGCTTATTAGGCTTAGGGCCGTAGGGGTCCTTTCCTTTTTCGGGAGATTTTGGTATTCTTATATTTTATTTTTAATTTATGTTGGGGGACTATTAGTTCTTTTGATTTATATTTGTTTAGTAAGAAGAAATTTTCCCTTAAAAGTAAGTCCTGTGAGAGTTATCGGGGTGGTTGGGGCTTGTTTACTTGCCTCTTTCCAAATCTGGTGATCTCAGCCAGCTAAGTTCTTAGGAGTTAGAGGATGAAGTTCTGGGGGAAGTTTAGTTGAGGGGAGAAATGTGTCTATTTTTTTATTTTTGGTTGTTTTATTACTTGCTATATTATTAGTGGTTGTACGGGTGTCAGGAGCAGGTTCTGCTATTGTAGTTGATGAAAAGTCTTAAAACTTTAAAGTTTTCCATGTTATTGTTTAGGTATTCCATGTTGATGTTTAGGTTGGGGTATTTGTTTCTCAACTTATCTGAAACATTAATTCTGGAGTTTGAATTGTTTTCTCTTTCGGGTATTCCTTTTACTTTTTCTTTAATTTTAGATAAAATTAGAGTTAGCTTTAGGATGGTGGTGACACTAATTTCGGGTAGGGTGTTTTTCTTTTCTAGGAAGTACATAGAAGAGGATCCGTTCTCTACTCGTTTTATTTGAATTTTACTTTCTTTCGTTATTTCAATAAACTTGCTTATTTTTTCTGGGTCCATCTTTTTTCTGCTTTTAGGTTGGGATGGATTGGGTATTACATCTTTTGCTTTAATTATTTACTATGAGAGAAGGGAGTCTCAGATGGCTGGATTTCAAACTCTAATGATTAATCGTATTGGGGATGTAATTATTGTTCTTTCTTTCTTTTTATTTTGTTGTAGGGGCCAATTTACAATTTTTTCTATTAGGGAGAGGGTATATTATTCTTCTGGTATTGTTGCTTTACTTTGTGTTGCTGCTTTAACTAAAAGGGCTCAATTTCCTTTTAGTTCGTGGCTTCCGGCCGCTATGGCTGCTCCAACTCCTGTTAGGGCTTTAGTGCATTCATCAACTTTGGTAACTGCTGGTATTTTTCTAGTCATCCGACTTAGTTATCACATACCCTTAAGCCCTAGGATTAGAGGTTTGCTTTTGTTGTGTGGGTCTGTGACCTGCCTTTTAGGGGGGTGAGCAGCTACATTTGAAAATGATATTAAAAAGGTGATTGCGCTCTCAACTCTAAGGCAGTTGGGTGTTATAATGTTTAGGTTAGGAATAAATTTTCCTTCACTGGGGTTATTCCACTTATATACCCACGCTTTATTCAAAGCTTTGTTATTTTTGGCAGCTGGTCATATTTTAATGTTAACTTTTGGGAACCAAGATATTCGAAGAATGGGTGGTTTAGGTTTAAGAATGCCTTTTACTTCAGTAATATTTACAGTTAGTAGACTTTGCCTTGTTGGAGCCCCTTTTATAAGGGCCTTCTACTCTAAACATTTAATTTTGGAGTTAATACTATCCAGGTCAATTAACGCTATTAGGGTGGTTCTAATAATATTTGCCACTTTAATAACTGCTAAGTATGTCTTCCGGACTTTGAAGGGGGTAGTTTGGGGAAAAAGTGGATTGCCTCTACTCTCTGGTTGTTCTGATATTTATACTTTTGCTCCAGTTTTAATTCTAGGTACAGGTGCTGTTGTTGGGGGAGAGTTTCTCTCAAGGGTGGAAATTTCTAACATGGAGTTTGCCTTCTTACCGGCTAGGTACTCAGCTTTGGTAAATGTAGTTACTATTGGCGGGATTATTTTAGGGCTAGTCGGGACTCGGGTTCAAATAAGTAGGTACACTTTATCTACTTTATTTTTTCTGACTCCTCTGGTTTATGGTTCCCCTAAGATTTTCTCAAAGTTTCTCAAGGCTTTAGGTACTTTAGATTATGGTTGGTTGGAGCCTTATTTCATTATTAAGAAAAAATTTTATTGAGGTGGAATAAAAATTTCCCAAGAGAGAGCGTGGCCTAATTCTCGTTTACTAGTTTCAATTATACTAGTAAGATTTCTTTTAATTATTGGTTCAGTATTTACTTATTAGAATTTTAACCTGTTTATGTGTGATTTTAGGTGTGGCTTTTTTCACTGTTTTAGAGCGTAAGGTTTTAAGGTATGTTCAAACTCGGAAGGGTCCTAACAAAGCGGGCATTGCTGGCATTGCTCAGCCATTAGCGGATGCTTTGAAGCTTTTTATTAAGGAAAAAATTATACCTTATGGAAGTAACCATTATATGTTTATATTTGCTCCGCTACTAAGCTTAGTTTTAGGGCTGGCTTTATGGCATCTCTATCCTAGTACTTTTTCATATAAGTATGTATGTTGGGGTGTTCTTTTATTTTTTTGTGTTACTGCTTTAAATGTCTATGGAACTATGTTAGCCGGGTGGTCTTCTAACTCTAAGTATGCTTTTCTAGGGGCTCTACGAGCAGCCGCCCAGACGATTTCTTACGAGGTTAGTATACTACTTTTGTTGTTGTTTTCTGCTTTTTTATTAGCAACCTGTTCTTGGGATGAGGCTGTGAGAATAGGATTCCCGGTGATGGTTCTGCTAGTGCCTATGGCCTTAGTTTGGTTTACGAGGACTGTTGCAGAGACAAATCGGGCTCCTTTTGATTTTGCAGAGGGGGAGTCGGAGCTTGTTTCTGGATTTAATGTTGAATTTAGGGGGGCACTGTTTGCTATAATTTTCTTGGCTGAGTATGCTAGGATTTTATTTATGTCAATGGCTACTTCCGTTTGATTTTTCTCTAGGTCATTCTTTAACCCCATTACTTTAACATTAGAGATTTTAATTGTTTCTATTCTTTTTCTTCTTATTCGGGGGGCTTATCCTCGTTATCGTTACGATCTTTTGATGATGCTTTGTTGAAAGTCCTTCTTACCCTTCTCCTTGTGTGGGTTGTGTTTAGTCCTCTTGGTAGGGCTTCATTTTTAAAATTTTGGTGGCTGAGTTTAGGCGGTAGATTGTAAATCTATTTACGACTGTAAAGTCTCATGTATGAAGTTATAGGTTAAATATAGAAAACCCCTGGCCTTCAAAGCCTGAAATGAGTAAGTCTGACTTTGTTGTTCATAATTAAGATTTCTGGGGTTGGGATTTTTTGTTCACTTTTAGGGTATATAAAGTTAAATATGCGAGTTTTAGGTATCCTAATTAGGTTGGAAGCACTTATGTTGAGATTATTACTATTTATGTTTGGAAGGTTGAGGTTTTCAGGAATTAGAATGCATTACTTTTTAGTATTGTTAACTTTTGCTGCTTGTGAGGCAGCTTTAGGGCTCTCTTTACTTGTTAGGATTCTTCGGCTACGGAGAAATGACTATGTGTCTTCATTTAGGTCATTAAATTTTTATGTATAAAATTCGTCAATCAAATCCAGCTGAGATAATATTAGGTTTACCTTCTCCTATAAGGTTTTCTATTTGATGAAACGGTGGATCTATCTTAAGAATGCTTTTAGGTTTCCAGATTGTAACCGGTCTATTTTTATCTATGCATTATACGGCGGATATAACAAACACATTTGCTTCGGTAATTCATATTGTTCGTGACACTCCTGGGGGGTGGCTTTTTCGGAATTTACACGCTAATGGAGCGTCTTTATTTTTCGTCTTTATATATATGCACATTGGTCGTGGCTTGTACTACCAAAGGTACATTACACAGCCCCGAACCTGACTGGTTGGGGTTACTATTTTTTTTGTTAGAATAGGAACTGCTTTCGTTGGTTACGTTCTTCCGTGAGGGCAGATATCTTTTTGGGGAGCGACGGTAATTACTAATTTAATTTCCGCAATCCCGTATATTGGTCAAAGTGCCGTTGAGTGAGTGTGAGGGGGGTTTTCTGTTGGGCAGTCAACCTTAAATCGGTTCTTCTCTCTTCACTTTCTTCTCCCATTTGTGGTAGGAGGCCTCTCAGGGTTACATGTACTTTTTCTTCATGAAAAAGGGTCTACTAACCCTTTAGGTGAGACAAATCATGTTAGTAAAATTCCTTTCCACCCGTACTTTACTTGAAAAGATATTGTAGGGTTCTTAGTTGTGATGGGAATATTTGTGGTTTTAGGGTTTTTTTATCCTTTTATTCTTGGTGACCCAGATAATTTTACACATGCAAGGTCAATAGTGACTCCGGTCCATATCCAACCAGAGTGGTATTTCTTATTTGCTTATGCTATCTTACGGTGTATTCCTAATAAGCTTGGGGGAGTTATTGCTCTTGTGCTGTCTATTGCTATTCTTTACTTTCTTCCTTTAGGGGCTACAAATAAAATAGTTGCTTCTTCTTTCAGCCCTCCCTATCAGGTTGTGTTTTGAAGGTTATTGTCAGTATTCGCCATGCTTACTTGGCTAGGGGCTTGTCCTATTGAGGAGCCTTACGAGACGTTAGCTGTACCTATAACTATTATATACTTTAGCCTTTATTTAGTTTTAATTAGAATGCCCTCTTTATGAGTAAAAGCCATTTCATTCGATTCTAAGGTTAGAAGAGATTTCTAGTTTCAGTGTAAGTTAAAGTCAGTCTAGTTTATCATTTAAAACAAAAGCTTGTCGAGCTTTAGAAACAAAGTTTGTGGTTGATTAAAACAAATAGCTTAAGTGTAAAGCGTAACACTGAAGATGTTACTATAGATTATTTCTTTTGTTTGTATGAGATTTTGAGGTCAGTTAAACTTAGTTGATGCTGCATCTCCACTTCAAAGGGAGATGTTCTTATTCCATGACCATGCAATAGTACTGTTGCTTGGGATTTTTGTTTTTGTTGCTTTCATTGGGGTAAAGTTTTTATTCAATACTTTCACTTCTCGGGTTGTTCTTGAGGCTCAAATGTTGGAAACCATTTGAACTATTTTACCAGCATTCTTGCTTATTTGATTAGCTCTTCCTTCTCTTCGACTTCTATATTTACTAGATGAGCACGGGGGGACAGGGTTGATTTTAAAATCTACAGGTCATCAATGGTACTGAAGGTATGAGATTCCCCTATGTGATAGTGGGAGGTTTGATTCCTATATAGTTCCTGAGAGGGATCTAGAAGTTGGTGAGTATCGGCTGTTAGAGGTAGACAATCGGGCTGTTGTGCCGTACCAAATAGAGACAACAGTTATTACAACATCAGCTGATGTTCTTCATGCTTGAGCACTTCCGGCAATAGGGGTGAAGATAGACGCTGTTCCTGGGCGGCTAAATAGGTTTAGGATGTTTGTTGAAAAGCCTGGGGTTTATTATGGTCAGTGTTCAGAAATTTGCGGGGCTAACCACTCTTTTATGCCTATTGTGGTAGAAGCTGTTGATTTAAAAGATTTTATTGATTTAGAGTTTTAGTATCTCTAGTAAGTATATTAATGTACATTTGCCTTCCAAGCAAAAAGTCTGCTAAGCTCAGACTAGAGAGGAAGTAGAGGTTAGTTTAAGATAAAATTTTGGTTTGTGGAGCCGAAGATAACAGTAGTTACCCCTAACAGATCCTAACAGTTTTAATAGAAGTAATAGTTTATTAAAACATTAAGTTGCAATCTTAAAATAGAGGTCACTCTTACTTTTTACATGTTCCGGGGAAACTTAAGGTCATGTCATACATCCTGTGAGAACCTCTTTTTTCTCCCTCCGTCCATCCTTAGTTCGACAGGGGCTCACCCATGAAGATTTTAGTCCTATTTTGTCCCGTCAGGCCTCTCTCTCCTAACCTTATCCTCCTATAACTAACTTTTTACATGTTCCGGGGAAACTTAAGGTCATGTCATACATCCTGTGAGAACCTCTTTTTTCTCCCTCCGTCCATCCT
>JARDUL010269877.1:0-14865 GCA_030265205.1 Dirona pellucida | reverse complement strand
CACGAACGATTACGAGCGATTAATGAACGATTACGATAAAAATAATAAATAGAGCTAAAATATACATTTACCCAATATTCTTACTAGACTAAAGGAGATCTAGAGAACAAAGAGAAAAAGTTAGGTAAAAGCCATTAGGAAAATGAGTTAGATAGTGCTGGGTTCACAGAGCCAACTAACCGTCTTCATCCGAAGAAAATTCGACATCCTCCTCGTCAAATTCATCGTCGTTTCCTAGTCTCATTGATGTGTCCTCATTTTCTCCAAGCCCTTGCAACTCTCGTTCAAACTCAGCAGCCAGATCATCGTCTCCCAAATCCATATCCTCCAAATCATCGTCGTCATCCTCATCGTCTGATTCACTTTCTGCTGCCTTGCCTTTTTTACCTTTATTTCTAGCCGTCTCTCTAGCAAAGGGAGGGGGGATAATTAATTTCATTATAACAGATAACAAATTAAAACAGACAGGTAATTGTTTTTGTTTCTATCTTTAAAAAAGTGTGTACGTGTGTATTGTATGTTTATGTGTGTGTGTGTGAGAGTATGTCCGCATAAAAGTTAGTCCTCACGAGTCTTGTGGCCCATAGAGCCGAAGCTTATCAGAGTTTCCATAGCTTGAATAAACATTAATCATTATATCATTTAAAAGGTTTAAAAATTCATTTGATGGGCATTGATATGGATATTTGAGAAAATAATAAAACTCTGAAAGCAACAGAAGAACAAAAATACAATGAAACAAAAAAATACTTTGGAAAAAAATAAATTATAAACAAGACACAAGGGCAAGCAAGCTAAGGTGTCATCAAACATTAGCTTCAAAAATAATTTCTTTTGGTTGCAAGTTGAACTCACACCACCCCCTCCTCCCGAAGTTTCCCCTGCATAAAATAGATGCTCACCCTGCAAAGTCAAGCTTGAGGTCACCAAAGTCCTCTTTCTTTCCATCAATGAACTTGTCTGAAACAAAACAAAACAAATTTATATAAAAAATAAACATAATATTGATATGATAGTATATTATTATCTCTTCATGAGGATGTCATAGAAATTATATTACGACATAATAATGACAGACATGGCGAAAATAGTACATGATTGTCATTGATTGAAAGCAAAACATAGTTTGGAACAAGAGTACATACCAACATATCTGTCAAACTCATCATCATCTACACTGTCTTCGTCATCATCCCTCTCCTTTTTCTGCCTTTCCCTTTCTGTGAAATACCTTTAAAAAAAAAAAGAAGAAATATCATTCAATGATTTGGAACAATGGAAATCCATCCCACAGGCAGCACACCAAGTTGTGTATATCCAATACAGTACTTTGCGTAACTGCATATTGAGCATCAAAATATGTACAAATTATGTAAGCATCTCTGATGTAATTTAAGACAAACAGGAGCTGAGTCCACAGCGTCCAAACACAGTTACTAATAAATTGGTCAACAATGTATTATAAACCTTACCAATAAACACTTTGCTGTTACTGAAGTGGTTACTCCTCAGTAACAAGACAACTGGGAGCTGCCATCTAGGCCATATTACAAATACTACCCATGCCTTAAAGTTTTTATAATTGAAAAAGACACCATAAATTGCAAACATCATAACACATGTAAAACTTACTTGACATAGAATTTTTCATCTGCAGGCACCACTTTCTGATTTAAGTATTCCTTGGAATTGACAGGAATATTACGAATTCCTGTTACAGCCCTTTGTGTTGGTGCCCCTACGCTGGTTTGATCTGATGAGAAAGCAGGAAACATTTTTTCCACACATTTTTACATTTCAGTACAGATTGCAACATCATGCACATAAAAAAAAACCACAACTATTTACTGCTTTGGAGTCAAGGATGTGAAAATCTTTCCAATTTATATAATAGTTGTAGAGAAAAATAAAAGGAAAGCTAAAGCAAGACAAACAAAATATGTATTGTATTTTGTTCTTGTTTTGAATAAACACCTAAAGATACACCTAAGCTCATTTTTTCTATAGCAATATCAGATTGTGGAACACACTCCCCTACAAAATCAGTCAAACATATCCCATAACGGCATTCAAAAATAGAATCAAAACCATCTTGTCCCACAATAATAAACATGGGTCAAACCACCTCTAGTACACAACGTTGTGATCACCTTCAGCAATGAAACTGCGATAGGATTTAATTGGAATATTGACATTCATGATGTAGGCATTAATTTTGAAACATCTAAGCCACTTTATACAATCACCACACAATGTTATACAATATATATATATATATATATATATATTATAATATTACATATGATACACTACACTTAGCTCTGATCAGTAAAAGGCAAAAAATACTCACTTGAGGCTTTCTTAGGATTTTTGTAGACGAATCGATCCAAGAACCGGATCAATGTGTGATCAGCTAGTGGATCTCCATTGTATTGAACAGATTCACCCTATATTACAAATGATGAAGAACATACTTAAAATAATAAATTTGGATCAGATATATGTAACTTTACAACACATAACAAGATCTTTCCACCTTATAAAAAAAATAAAAATATTCTGTTATTGATCGAAGTTGAACATTTTTGGCAAAGGGTATAACATACAAAGTAAATGTTGTACCTCCATGGATCTGGTTGAAATAATCACATTCTGAAACAAGATACTCTATGACCATTATTTATCAAAAGGATAATGGTTTAGATTAAATGAATGGCTTTTTTATATATTATATATATATAAATCTCTATTCTTGAACAGATGCCAAAGTCTCTATGGTTTTAAAATATAGATAAAAGATGGGTAAAGATGGGTTTATAGTCTATATCCTCGTACATGCACAGGCTCACAAACTTAACATTATTAATCCCATAGCAGGCTGAGTCATTCAATATTCTTCTTAACTCACAGGAGGAGCATAGAGTAGAGCAGGCTGTTAGGCTCGTCACACTACCATACTGAGAATATCATTATCTGCCTGTAGCTGGGTACTCATTCACACACGAGTTGAGTGAGGAGAAATGTGTGAAGAGTCTTGCCCACATCGATTCAGCCAGGATTAGAAAGCCAGGATCTCACCATCTCAAGAATGACACCCAAACCACTTGGCCATCAACGCCACATAGTGACAGAAGATTAAATGTGCCCTCCTACGTATAATGACTACATACAAATTATATAATATATGAGTAGAAAATGGTTATCTTGGGTTGGAATTATAAAAATACTACAACACTTTGGAGTAAATTACCTTTAGTAACATAGTGGCATACAAAGACACAGTTGGGTGAAAGTGCCTGGTGAGCTCCTCTAGCTCCCAAATACATTCTAACTCAGCCTTCGAGAACAGTGGGTTTCTGTGATTTGGGTCATACAAAGTACGCTCCTCTATGTAGAAGAAAAATGAATAAAATGTAGTAATTAACACTAAAATATCAGGCAAATTGACAAAAACAAATTCCCCAAAGAATAAAAGAGCAAAGTTTTTACATTGGAATATTTTGTATGTGAAGACAATCCTAAACATAAGACAAATTGAAAAACTTCATTGCTGGACAAAAATATTATAGCATACAGTATGATACAGGCTAAATCATATTCTTTAACACACAGACTAAACACAAATTGATATCAAATTTATTATTAGTGAATACAAATTATAATCCTCTAAATCAGGAAAATGGACAGAATGAGGAAAAGGCGTAAGAACACAATCAAAGGAAAAGTACTAAAAACCACTCACTCTGCCCTCCCTTGTTGCTTACATGCACCCAAGATGATTTAACAGAAGTTGCTGAGGCTGTGGTCTCTTCACCGTTCTCTATAGCCTGCAGTGACTTTTCTTTGTCCATAAATTCCTCAGGAATTGGTAAATCCACAAATTTCTCCTCTTCATCTCCGCCATTCTCGCCATCTTCAGCTCGATCCCATGAGACCTGAAAAAGGTTAAGGAAGAGACATGAAATTGTCAAATCTTAACAAGGAAAGAAACATTTACTCATAAGTGATTATCATACACTGAAATATTATACATTTCAAAAGATTCAAATAAACTAATACAAGCTAAAGCAAATGTATTTTCTATTATCTCTTTCGGTCACATGACTGACCATGGAACACGTTTCAACCCGTTGATTCCAAGAGATGAGTTGCCCAAACATCACAATCTCCCTCTTAACCTTGCTGATGTAATTCAGAGGAAAGCGTCCAACTTAATCACAGGACCTTATGTTTATCACTCACCCGAGAAGGTTAGAGTTCCGGCCCAACAACCTACAGATCCAGGCAATGTATATCTTTTTATCTAAACCCGTTCTCATTAAAAGACATTGTACCTCTGACATGATTGGAACTCCGTACTTCCTTACATTTTTTACAGCTGAGCCGTTTTTTTCACCATAAAAAATAACCTGGCTCTGGTAGATTTCAAACTCAATATCTTTTGTGTCAATTGCTTAACACTTATCTACAGCAACAGTCCAAAATACATACCTTATTCTTGGTGGCAAGTTTTAAAAGTTCTGGCTTTGCATTCACTACCTGAATTTAGAAAAAGCACAGAGATATTTGAAATATGAAACTTATACCCATATAAATATCAATAGTAGACTTCTTCATGATCAGGAGGGTAAGTCTTGCATGACTTAATGTTCCGTTATTAGCTATCTACTTCAGTCAACTAATAAAAAAACAAATTATTGCGAACATGCAACAATATTTGTTAATAACACCAACATGTGCAATTATTTTTTTAACCGCACAGTGTTTGATGTACAATTGCAAAGCAAATCTTTTGTGTCTTGAAATCAGTAATTTGTTAATGTGGGGATCATCATACATCTCAAAGATGCCTCCACCGTTTAAGATAACTTTACACTTCCAGTAACATAAGTGCAATAATGTACAACTTTCTTCATATATGACAAACAATTTAGCACACTTCAAATTCTGCTTAGGATGATATGTTACCTGTGACAGTAGAATGAGGACTCCACAAATGACTTGGGCAGGATGGTGGGCGTAGACTTGAAGGGTTCGTTTAATGAAAGCCTGGAAATTAAGTAAACAGGTTATAAAAATATTCCACAACAAATAACGATGAAGATAGTTAATAGTCTGCATACCCGTACAAGCACAGACTCGGAGACTTTAAATCATTTACCCTCCAGCAGGCTGTGTCATTCAAAGAGCTTCTAAACTCCCTGGGGAGCATGCAGGCGAGCAGCCTGTTAGGGGGTATCATACTAACATCCTAACAATACATTTCTCACACCTGATTCAAGTGAGGGCAAAATGTGAAGTCTTTCCCAAGGACTCAAAGTTAAGTGGAGCATTACCAGGATTTGCACTTGAGATTATCTTACAGTAACCACTCAGCCACTGACATATGGTTCAAGGTCTACTTCATTCTTCACCATTGTTCAGCTCAATGAGAAATGGGATATATTAGAGTCAAAAGTAGGATAGAACTATCCACCTAACAATTTCTACAAGGTCTAAAAATGGCTATAGGCTGCATAATTTTTTTAATAAAAAATCACAGGCTACTAAAAGATTAGGGAAACTTCTGTTTGGTTAAGAAAATTAAAACACAAAATCATCTCTATCAAAAAGTGGAATAAATAGGAATGTATAAACAATTCAAATCTATATTTTGACTGAGATTGTCGTTCCTGTGTCCATTGCCCATCTATGCATGAACCCTTTGGTTTGATACTATGGAAAAGTAAAGAAAACAGCGCAAAAACTGGCATTAGTAATTTTTTCCCAATTCCTATTCTTGTTAAAAAAAATATAACTAGATTTGCGTTTTGTGTTAACCCAAAATGCTACGTTCAATGGGTAAACAATTCAGGCAGAACATTGCATGATATATAAATAGCAAATTGCAGCCACTACTACCTACCATCACTCTGTTATCCATTGAGTCACGTTTCATGCTCTTGAAGAGGAGGTTTAGAAATATGCTGTGCTTGGTGGTGGTGGCCAGTCTAGGGTCATTCAACTTACGATACAACGCTGAATAGAAACGAGTTGCTGCATTCAAGCTGTAGAAAAACATGTGGTGCAAATACATAAACAGACACAAATACAAAATAAATGTAAAATAAAAGGATATTGACGAGTTCAACTGAGAACCATCAGTAAAAATCGCCCTTTTATGCAAACCATAATCAATGTATCCTTTTTTCTAGCTTTCTTGCCTAGCGTACACTAATATCAGCACTTTTAAATGATAAATGAAATAATGGAGACAGGAAGAGATGAAAGTCGCCAAAAAGTAAAGAGAAAAAAGCAATATTCGCCAAAAAGTAAGCAATATATATATTATTTTTTTTATTTAAAAAAAAAAGGAAGAAAATTTATCATTTGTCCTTACTCATTATCACTGACATGATACAACAGCATGAGAGCTTGAACACCTGTTTGGAAATTGACTGTGGGAAGAATTTTGTAGACTTCATTCATCTGGCCCACAATCTCAAATCTTTCGTCTGCAAACCAAGACAAACACAAAAATAATAAGGAACACAAAAAGTAGAAAGAAAAACCAACCAAAAAATAACATTCCAAACAAAGCTTGGAGAAAAACTCAAACTAAGTTTATCAAAAAATTTGAGTCTACACTAAAAATATTGATGATAAGGTATCTACGGCCTCAATGTTCAAACTTTCTGTTTCTGAGTTAAGTACACCGATTTCCTTGGACACAAGAAAAAATGCATTTCTCATGTTAAAAGAAGAGAAAAAGAAGTGCATTTACACACATTCTGAAAAAAATTGAATGAATTTTTTTTCCTAAAAGATATCATATCAGCATTCTCCTGAACATCAGGCAACAATTATTTCACTTCATGTGATTTGTGAGAGTATACACATGTGTGAGTGTGTCACATGATAACATTCATCTATATTTGTCGTTAACTTTTTAATAAATCGAAAAATAAAAAATGATGATTTACCAGATGCATAGACATAAGCTCTGTTGACCCCAGTGAGGAGGGCACTCATCGTCTTGCTGTCAACCACTTTTTTCTTTAAATGAGTCTGAACAAGAGTGAATAAAATGCAGAGATATCAACTAGCTACATAGAGAGAGGCTCGGATATCTATTATGTGTGAGAAGAAGACTGTAGCTTATTTAATGTCTGTAAATGGAAAATATGCAAATAAAGCCCCTCTTTCAAGATCATGCTGATCATTTTCTTATCTATTCCCAGCTAAAACGTATCCAGGTTAAGTGTAAGTCTGTGCCCCACTAGTACACATGGCCTGATACAGAGCTGGAAAATATATGGATCAAGATTTTTAAGGCAAGAAGGGGATCAACACACTGTGCGCAAAGATCATTTTAAAAATAAGTCGTAGTAAAAAGAACAATATTAAATGTTACACAATTAAATTTTAAGTTAACAATTCTTTAAATCTTAAAATCAAAAGACAAATATGTCAAGCAATTAAGCAACAAGAGCGGTTCATTCTGTTTAATCGCAACTTGTCGGGAATCAATCTATTGTTGTGATTATCAGAAGTTGCAATTAAGCAGAATTGATGAAAATGATCGAAAGAGATCGCTTTGGTGAAGAGCAGACTACAGTCTGAGGACACTCCTCAGCTATTCACTAAGGTGAAAGAACGCTTCAGCGTTGTAACTGTATTAGCTGTGTTGAATGATGTTAATTGACCCAAGGTACTTTGTTGATAGCTGATAAGGTCAGTGGTGAAAATTTATGCAGTGTCAAAAATTAAATTTAAAAACCTCCAAAAACAAATCAGCTCTCACTGAGTGGTGATTACGCACCAACTGAGTGGTGATTACGCAACAGGAGTTGTGATTCATTAATGACTTAAACATAGAATTAATTCTGTTTTTCAGGAAAACTTGCTATTAAGCATCAGTTGCAATTAACCGAATTGTGGTTAAGAGGAGCGGACTGTTCTATAATTTAATGGCCAGAGGACTCCTTACCTGGAAAAAGGATAGATAAACTTTTATGAGCTCTGTGGCCAGTTTGCTCTCACCCTTGCTGAGGCGAAGTTGAGTTAAAAAGCAAATAGCATAGTACCTGATGTAAAGAGAAAAACAATAAACAAAATATTAAATACAAAATAATGACTTTAAAAAATAATTCAAAATTAAAAAAAAACCAACCTAATATTGTAGCGATGTGCTTTCTGATCAAAATGTTCTAAACAAAGAATGTGTAAGAATTACATTTCTTAAGCATGTGTACAATCCTGTTGCAATGAAGGTATCAGCATTTCATGTTATGTATGAACTTCACATCAACCCTTTAAACAATATCTTACAAAAAGATGTTAAAAATAAACCCTAGGACTTCCATAAGACAAAGTTGAAGTTTGTCAAAATATCAAGCTACTTAACTTAGATTAAACAGCCTGATTCTGTTCAAAAGACTAAATATCGGAGCTGAGATAAAAATGCATTTACACTGGAAAAACATAATTCGAATGTATGACCCACTTCTCCCGGTCGACATAGTTACACATGAGTAAAAACATAGGTGATGAGACAAGCAATACCACACTAAGCACTTTTCAGATTATGTCTTTTTAAGATGTGGCATGTCCAGAAATAAAATAATACAGAAAACCATCTTACTGTGCCCTTTGAGAAACATTGGGACGATACAGGAGTTGGCAGATTTCTTTCACGATAACTCCCTTCATGTTAGGATGTTCCTCAACTGGGAAGAAAAAGAAAAGAAAAAAACCCATATAAGCAAATAAAAGAATGAAATTACATGAAATTCTATTTGACTTACATTAAAAAAAATGTTTGTTCCGACTTCCAACAGAAATATATCTCAGAACAATTAACTTTAAAAAAAATCCCAATCATTGTCATTTTATTGCTGACTCCAGACGGACAAAAAATCACCTTGCAGAAAGTACGACTAAATGGAACAAATGTAACGGCAATTTGACATTGGATTCCCTAAAACAAAGCGGATAGAAATTTATAGAATACTTACCGAGTCTTATCATCAGATAAGAAGCTTTGTTGTTCAAATTTTGATCTCCCATCTTGTTTACCAACATTGGCAGAAGTATCTGATAGTAAATGAAAGATATAACCTTTGAAGAACATTGGAACAAAAATATGCAGACTGCTGTTACTACATTCTCTTTGAGACATTACATTGAGTAAAAATTAAGCACTGGCTCTATGGGCCTCAAGGCTCTTAAAAGGACTTACTACAAAGCGTATTAGATTAATCTGACATGAAAGTGGCCTCCTCCACTATTTAACTTTGGTTGATTTAGCATTGAGTGTATAATAATATCAGTTTAAATCAGCTCGTTCTATCTTTAATACCAAAACAGAAAACAAAATTAGCAGTTGCACAATAGATTAATAGATAACATTTTACTTGTATTTTCAAACCAACTGAATATGGACTATTGTATCAAATAAACATATCCAAAATCAAAATAAATATAAAAAGTCATCTGCTACCTAAAAACAATAAATGTAAACTGAAATTAAATGAATAAAAAATGCAGAGAACAACAATAAACAGAAAAAAACAAAATAACCCTCACATGTTCCTGTTCAGGTCTGCTTGAAAGAAGCTGATGGATAGTTCCTGAAATAGATAAAAATGTTTTTGGTATCAACAACAGTATATAAGCAATGATAATCTGCAGGCACGTACATGATCACTGAACTGACTATAAATTTCAATGCAGAAACATGCCGCAGTGTTCATAATATATAGTGGGTAACATGGATGCGCAAGTCTTATGTTTGAATCCTTTCAGATGTTACAATTAAGTCTGTTCCATTAAGTGCTCATTTTAATTGTATCTACATATCTTTGCCAGAAATACAGAGCAAAACATGAGTCAGTCAGCGTTTACTAAGATTTTTGATTCCTCAACAATTTACATTTGCCAAGATGATTATTGCCTGGTTATATGTAGATAAAATAGTGAAAATTACCACCAAAGTGGCATGTTATAATGTTACAGCCCTCACCCAAAAACCAAAAACAAAACAAACAAAAAACCCAACAACAAAACAACCTAACAATCAAATCAAAACAACAAACAAACCAAAAGAAAAAACCAAACAAAACTATACAAACAAACAAATCATACTTACTGACAGCTTTCTCTTTTGAGGCTTGTAATGTATCAAATAGCATGTCCTGAAGTTTGGAATAAGATATGGAAATAATTTTTTGGGTAAAATTAACAGTTTAAATCCTCCATTCAACTTAGATAAAACTTTCAGCTATCATACATAAGACAGACTAGAATAAAGGGACAAACAAACATCTCATAGCATATTGTAATAATAATAATAATAATAACGCAGCATTTATACAGTGCATAATAATGACCAGGTTATGCTCCATGCGCTTCACAATCAATTCCGTAAAAGACAATCACAAATAAGTTTTAGCAAAAATAAAATGTTTCTATCTTGCTTTAAATAAATTTACATTTGGTGCCTCTCTTATTTTTTGGGGGAATAGAATTCCATATTCGAGGTCCAATGTTCGAAAAAGATTGATCACCGTAAAATCTAAACTTGTAATCACAATTTACACAAAGTTTGGACTTTTCAGGAAACTCTTTCATCATTCAACCATTTAAAACACATGAGGGCAATTTTAGAATTAATTCTTTTGTTTACGGAAACCAATGCAATTCATATAAAATTGAAACGTCCATGCTTTTTTCATTTGGTAAAAGTATGGATTCAACAAAATCAATATGTTCACAAATAAAAAAATAAATAAAAAATTCATTAATTTGAAAACTCATAATATCTCAACATTAATAAATTCTTTAAAGACACACAACACTAAAACAACTGACCCCTATTATTTTGATAAACTGTGAATATCTTTTCTTCACAATGCCTTCAAAATACCAGCAAAGCAGCAACTTGTCTCTTTGGTCCACATTGCCACTGGTCATGTCGTATAACTTATATAAGGGGAACTGTCAACATACAAGATTAAATAATTGTAAAAAAACTAGTGAGATTCTCAGCTAATAACAAATTTTTAGATTTTCTTATCTGTGATGTTTGAATTTTTATGTTCTAAATCAGGAAGGTTTTCAAAAAAATAATTAAAATTAAACACTAGGGGTGTGTGTAAATGTGCCAAAAGTTACAATTATCAGAAGAAAAAAGGAACCAATGAAATACACTATTCAAATTTCAACTAATTGTACATAATTTGTTGTTCTAAAAACAAGTTAATCCGCATTCTCTAATATTTACTATCCATTAACCTCCTAATTCAAACCATCCAAATGCTAAAAAATTATAATATATGGAATGATTTTGTGGAAGGAAGATAACAGAGTGTTGAAGAAAGTGATTCTGTTGGAAAGTCATGTTTGGACAACGATACAATATATATAATATGTCTCATTTAATATAAAAAGCGTCGAAATTTAAGCCTTTCTCACCTGATGGAAAAATTTTAGTTTACGATCCTCTGGTAACAACCCAGTAATAAACAGATCTCTCAATGTGTCTATAGAAGAAAAGATACAAAGATTAACTCAACTCTTACAAATAAATTAAACACAGTGACTTGACATATTCATTCATCATGTCATGAAAATAAAGCAACTAAATGCTGACACGTATTTCATCATGCTATATAGTGATGTATCAATTTATTAATTTGTTATCATTATAAACTGAATGTGAGTATTTTGTTGATTATTTTGTAATATTAATGAAAGAAACTCCCAAGTCCCACAACATCCCACCCACCTAAGCCTTCAAACTTGCCGTTGACAAAGCTCTTTCTCCCCTGTGACGCCCAGGATGGCACAAGAGGACGGATAAAGTTTAGTAAGCAAGTAATGAAATGTGCCAATTGTTGGACAATAAACATATATCTCATCCTTATAACCTCTTATCTACAGCATAAATGTCCACCTCTTTTTCTTTATCATTTGGAATAACTTGCCCCGTTTTGTGAGAGAATGTCATTAAAACATTCAAAAAGAAGCTGAAGACATATCTTTTTATGCTGTAAAACTGTCATATTATTGTGTTATTTTATACACATGGTATAATGTGTTGAGGTATGTGTTGCCTAGAGTTTTTATAATTAAATGTTTAACTTTCAAACCACATGTATAATGTTTTAGTCATAAATAAAACCTCTGTCACAAGAGCTTGTTGAAAATGAGAAGTGGCGCTATAAGAAATGTTCATTTTTATCATTAATATCTTTCATAAAGGAGAAAAAAAATATTCTTCCTTACCAACAGCCATCATAGCTTCCCTTCTGCCTTTCTTGCTAGACATATTGAGAAGACTGTCAATGCTTGAAATATTATGTACAGGAGATTCCTGTATGAGAAGGGTTAAGGCTGCGATTTTGTCAGACAAAGTACCAGACACAAGAACAGTCTTTAACCATCTGGCCTCCGACCGTTTCACATTTTCTCTTTCTGAAATGACAATATATATGGCATTGGACTTTATGACAGCATAATTTTGAAATGCTTTAAATAATCAAATATTGATAATAAAAAATCTTAGCTTAACTCCTGGATTTTTTAACAAATAATAATTAGAAATCACCCTGATTGTGAATATCACAACCATAATGGCTAACCTGTAATATAAAAGAATTGCATAAATACAAATTAGAACCATCTGGTCAGACTATACAATGATCTTAAACCAGTATCTATGGTCATTATAATGTATCTTTTCATTAGCTCCCACATTTTGGAATCCAGTTGCATTTTACATAGAATTATGTAGAAATGACCAAAAAAATTCTGTGGAGAATACCATACAATTTCAAGGCACTCATTCCAAACATTACAGACATAGGCAAGTACAAAAATGATGATGTTTGAACATGCAAGGATACATAGAGAACAAAATAGGTTGATGATAACAACACCAGTAAATCAACTCATCAGAGTTCAACTTAAATGAAGTCACTGTCCACTTTTAAAGAGTAGATGACGCTTCCCAGCAGCGACACAATTTCTGCAGCTGTACATGATACAAATCAAATCCACATGATGAGTTAATAGCTCAAGGAACTCACGTTTTGTGTAGTGTCCGATGTCATCTTTCAAGAGACGTTCAGCCAACATTTCAGCCTCTTTGACCAATTTATCCTCTGGGCCAATGTTAGATGCTGGATAAACCTTTGGAAGAAGAAAAAAAAAGGTTTGTTGAAAGCTTTTCGACTATAATTTGTGTTTGAAACATCTAAATACATTGGTAGAGGCTTTGCCACCATGACATGCATTTGGTCAGGGTTACAAATTATTGAATGCACAAGGGACATTTTTATTACTCATTTTGGGCAGCACAATAACCTGAGTGTAAATGCAATAATGTGACGTGATTGTAAGTGGATAGTAATTCATTTGAATCCATAGCTCCTATAGTATGATAATAAGAAAACGTTGACAAGAGTTGACAGAGTGAAAAAATAATAATATCCGCAAACAAGCTCAAGCTGCTGATCAAATAGAAAGTGATAATAATCGCATAAGATAATAAATAAATAATAATAAATTCCCTCTTCACCCCGGGGGAAATTTGTCTTTAGGGTCTATTTCAAGAGTAGACCAGCATAACCCAGGCGTCAACCACAGTGCAGCGCCGCAAAGTGGGATAAAGGTTTGAAGGAAAAAAATCCAGTGCTCCCACTGGGATTTGAACCCATGACATCCCAAACCAAAAGCGAGTGGCTTAACCATTGCGCACCAGCTCCTCACTAAAATATACCCAATTCTCAATGTCTTCTCATTCTTTAAAATCGTACACAAATCATTTTACCTTCTCTTCTCTCCATATTTCTCCTGATTTCAACAGAAGGAATGATCGACTCTTGTTCAACTTCATGTATGACATGGCCTTCTGCAAAGCTTTAAGATCTGGCTTTTCTTCTTCTTTAATATTTTCATTCACTACGGGCTTTTTGGTTTCCACCTTGTCTTTTGCCATTTTATCATGTTTCTTTTTGGGCTTTGCAGCTTCATCCTTTTTATCTGGTTCCTCTTTTATTTCTCCATTTTCAAGTTCTGATTTCTTTTTCTTCTTCTTCTTTTTACCTGGTTCCTCTTTTATTTCTCCATTTTCAAGTTCTGATTTCTTTTTCTTCTTCTTCTTTTTACTAGATTCTTCCATAATTTCAACATCCTGTCCATTTTGCATTTGTGACTTTTTATTTTTGGGAATATTTGTGCCATTCTCAATGATTTCCAACTCTCCAGAATCAACTTCTGTTTCTCCTTTCTGTTTTTTATGATCCTGAAATGGCCGGTATTTGCTTATGCCCAACTCTTCTAGAAATCCAAATATCTGTAAAGTGGAGATAAAAAGCATTCAATGACATTTTCTACAAATCATAAAAATTTTCAGGTCTACATAGAATCACTTGTGGTCATAATTTTTGTTGTTGTTGTAGCTAAAAGTAATAGATTTCATTCATATTTGTCAGCATAATATAACTCCAATTTCAAAAGCAAGGTAAACAGAAAATATGAAAATCATGAGTTTTGATTTTGCAAACAATCTAAAATCATTGTAAGTATTTTAGAAGAGGGATTAGAATTTTTCTAAGAGGAAATTCAAAATCATACTTCTGACGCATCTATCTTGTCATCCCCTTCATCACCAAAGTCTATGTCACACTCATCCTCTGGATCTTCCACGTTCTGCAATAAGTCTTCATCTTCCTGAAAAATAAGATTTTTCATAACAAAAATGAAACAGAGTTATTATAACAAAGATTCTGTTTAAATTAGAAAATTGACTGCTTGCATTGTTGAGGTCCTATTGATACATCAATATATAATAATAATATGTTTATTATATATAATATATGT
>JARDUL010269766.1:0-14865 GCA_030265205.1 Dirona pellucida | reverse complement strand
TATTATTATTATTATCTTTGAAATGAGTTCTTCTAATTATTTTGGAATATTTGCCAGTTTCAATCTTTTAAAAAAGCCCTTTATGCATTGTTATTATTGCTTTTGTTCAATTCAGCTTATGCAGATGATATAAATATCCTGACATTCGGGAACAAATAATTCTAAAATTACCAATCATTTTTGACTGTTTTATTCTAGATGGACAAAAATCAATGCAATGATGTAAGTCTCAATCTCTTATCATGAGAAGAAACAATAAATATGAAAATGTTCTTGAATTTCTATTTACACACGTCAAAGGATAATTCAACAATCTTAATGGTAGTAATCAAATATTACAATAGGACTTAAAGAATCACCAATGGCCAATAAAAATGTCAAAACTTTTTATTTTTGTTTTTCAGAAAAACTTTAAACATGAAACGCTAACAATAAAAACCACAGAGAAATTCCAACCATACATAGTTGGGTTTTATGCTTGGTGGGCAAAGCAAGCGCAATCCTTCCTGGCATGTTTCAAATCGGCTGTGGATGGTTTCAAAGAAAATTCTGTTTTGGCTAAATTTGCCCTTGTCAATGTTGCAGAAGAGAGGACAGGTTTGTAGGAAGAAAGGGTTTTTTTTTATTGTGCCATAGGCTGCACTGGTGTCTGCATACAGACTTGCTGTGTATAGACTAATCTGCATAAAACACATTACGTGTCGAAAAAGGAATCTAAAGTTACCAAAGTTTTATTTTTAAAAAGTTGCAAACAAAACATGACTATTGGTCGAAAGAAATTGAAAATCCAGAAGATGAGATTACAACTAATAGACTTCATGATGGATCGTATTGTGGAAGCCAAGGCTCTCAAGGGGGTTTTTTCATCAACAATTTGCCGTCTTTCTATGTCCGTATCCGTATGAATACTAGAGCACTCTCCTTTTGAGAGTATAATGACTTCAGGGTGGTGCTTTTACTTTAACACATTGTTTAATAAATATGAATGATTAATGTTATAATAATGAAAGAGTAATGTTTAATAACCTTCTCTCACATTCCAGTCTGGCAGAGACCTTGTTTTATTCATTGTAATGAGAGGGGTTTCCATTATATTTCACTCCAGACTTGTTAAATGTTTTTTATTTAAAAATATAATCCTCACAGAGGCTTTTCTTTTTCAGTGATTCCAGGTTTCATTCAGCTGAAAACATTAACGTCCCTTCCATACATTGTTGTGTTTCAAAGAGGTAGGTCATGACAAGGAACACAATGATTTTTATAACGGCACCAATTATTTAAAAAAAATTGAATGGTAGTCAATAGCTGAATACAATTTATGATAGAATGAAATATCAAAGTTTGAAATCTGATAGTGGTTACCCTGATAAAATATTTGCTTTCTCAGTTTTACTATTTTTATTTTCCTGACGCAATCCAACAACTGTATGGTTTGCGATGAAAGCTTTTCTATTGATGACATTTTTGTATCTGAAAAACAACCTGGTAAACATTTTTTTTACCTGTCAGATATCAGCTATTTATTTAGCCTTCTTTAAATGACAATATTAGTCACAATAATGTTTTGAAAACAATTTATCTTCCAATTTTTCATACCAGAAAAGGGGAAATATACAGTCAATCAAACAGTCCTGAATGTTGACCACCCCACCACATACTACATGTATCAAAGCCTTCAATCTATTGGGCTGGTCTTAGAAGATATTTGGGGTAATGTGTGGGAATACACACCTTATGAAACTCTTGGATTTAAACAGGTGAACATACGTTTTTGTTTTGTATTATGTTTCTCGTATATTTTCAGAAGAAAAAAATATATGGCTCATTAATTTGATTTTTTGTTGTTGTTGCAGAAGGTTTCTAAATGATAGCCGATAATTATTTCCTGTGATACCAGTGTTTATGTTATGAATGCCTTTAACTTTAACACCAGAAACAAAGGAATGAGGGCTGCCAGAAGCTAAAAATCCAAATAGAAGGTATGAAAAAACAAGGGAAAATGATATAGCTTCAAAGTTAAAACAGGTAATAGAACCAGCCAACAAACACAATGCACAAAACACAAAAGTACGGCAGCTATACCATTTTCCCTTGTTTTTTTCACACCAGAAACAAAGGCATCTGACTAAATTCACACATTGTTACTTGGAAACTTGATGATTATTGTGTTCCATTTATTGTAATTAATTGTATTTTTAAGATGTGTCATTTAATATGAATATTTACATTTTCAGTATTCTGACATCAAAGAAGGACCATTCGGAGTGATGTGCACAGCTTGGTCCCATAATCAAACAGACAGTCTGTATATCCCTGCACAAAAACCACTCGACCCAACTCCAGAGAAGCCACCAAAACCAAAGGTTAGACAATAACAACACGTTGAAAAACCCAACAAAATGTTGACCGATTGAACTATTTGCCATCTTTGCCAGTTTTCAATATTTTTGCTCTGCATCTCTTTACTGCCATTTCTCACCCGTTTTACTTTCGGTCTCTGTTTTACTTCATGGCTCGTCTTACTTTAGCCTACATTCGTTAAATGTTTGCCAATATCAAGCCTCTATTTAATTCATTTGTAGCATGAGCAAATTTATCCCATCTGCCCAAGACTGTCTCTGATAAAATAAATTGTCCCATTTGGTTTTGATGTGCTCTCTGGCAATGTTTGACATCATTACTTGGTGTCGATTGACACGCTGGCCTGTCATGTTAAAAATATCTATTTTATTGTTTAGATCAAGCTATTTACAGGCTCAGGGACAGTGATCCATCAGTGAAACTCCTGTGGTATCATCAGTAATGTTTAAACAATAAACAAACCTTGAAAAAGGACCCCCCCCCCCCAAAAAAAGTAACCAATCAAACAAGACCTGTAAACATGTAGCTCTTCTTTACCGAATTTGACTTTTTATCCATTGCTTGAGTATAAATGGCTTCAAGAGATTTCTTATTTAAGAAATTGCTTCTTGATATAATGTACTATAACATTTTCTATTTCAGACAATTGAAGATCTTTTGCCAAAATACAATGGAGTTCCGGTTATGAGAGAAACTTTCTGGGATGCCTCAGTTAAAAAATCTGATTCAAACTTTGGGCTTTACACAAGTGTCTCAAAAGTTACTGTAAAAGTTGTGAGTAATGTATGCTACATACAAATGTCATGTGTTTTTGTATCAGTCGTTTTCAATGTTTGCAGTAAGAGTTTATAATTGATACTAGTTTGACTGAAAGCACTGGTTAGAATGAGAATGAGGATGATTCAAAGGGTTACAGTTAGTCATCATTTGTTTACAAATAAAGGAAGTGGTTGAATTATAATCAAATTCTAAAGAAATTATTTTGTGTATGTTATCTTTTTTCTTTCCACTTTCTACTCTCAGTTTGCATTCATTCGAAGTGGTTGTGGGTCGTGTGAGGCAAAGATGGATGTCTTCAGAGAAATCCACAGGGAAATTGGAAAAGCAGGTAAGGCATCTTGTATTGTAATGATGTATTCATGGTCCGTAGAGGAAGCAGTGTTATGATTAGATGAAGAAGTGACCATTCAAAAGAGAGCTTTAGTGTTGCTTTATTTAGATTTGATCATACAATTCCTGGAATGCAACATAGTCAAATTGAAATTAGATAGAAACATCAATACCTGAATACCTCATGATAAATATATATGTATCATCTTATACATTGACAACATAACAATGCATGTATTCACATTTTATGAAATGCCTGAATTTAGAATAATGATAGTGTACTGAAATCTATATTCCTTAGAGAACAGCCAATTTCTACTAGTGAATTGCTCCCATGACGTCAATCTGTGCAGTGAACTGTCTGTCAATGGTTACCCCTCTGTGGTTGCCTTCAGAAACTTTGCAGCCTTGTCCAGGCCAAATTGTGACGTTCCACGGACTGAACAGTCCCAAACCAGGAGGGAGTACCATGGACCAATTGACGTAAGTCTCAACGAGGGGATGAAACTTTTCTAAAACAAAGATTGATTTTGTTAATATATGTGAAAGTAACTACATTGATAGCAAACAATTTGTCATCCTACCTGTTGAATAACCCCTTCTATGATAGCAAACAATTTGTCATCCTACCTGTTGAATGACCCCTTCTATGATAGCAAACAATTTGTCATCCTACCTGTTGAATAACCCCTTCTATGATAGCAAACAATTTGTCATCCTACCTGTTGAATAACCCCTTCTTGTCTTCGACATATTGTGGGACCGATGCAGTTTGCACATGTTCTATTGAAGACTAAAAAAGTAAAAAAGCCCATCCCCACCCAAAGATATAAATAAAGGAGGCATCAGTAAGCAAGGAAGGTCATATCATACTATCAGCTTGTGAAAAAAAATCAACACCACTATTATTGCCTTAACCCACTGGTATAATAAATAGAGTTGATACAATTTGATGTATCCTGAAATAATGCTTTCACTTGTCTTTTGAAATTCAAATGTGAATGAAATATTTACTCACATTGCTCTCTAAGGCAAGTCACTTGTCTGGAAACTATCTTTTGAAATTTAAATGTGAATGAAATATTTACTCACATTGCTCTCTAAGGCAAGTATTGTCGACATGTCTTGATGGATAATTTTCTCATGCCGTTGATTTACCTTCCACCAGACGTTTGAATTGTTGGAATGGCACAACCAGCTGACAAGGTCATCAACACAACTTTACGAGTTCAGAGATCCCCCATCTTTTTCGACTATTGTAAGTTAAATTATTTGGAATTTGTGGTGCAGTAATATAATTACGAAAATAGACAATAACAATGCTATCGCTCTGAATATTTTTCTTTCAAAGAAGCTAAAATTATATAAAGCTACTGGGAAGTGAAAAAAAGGCGAATGTATATATATTATATGGGCCATATTATATACATTTTGATAGTGATGTTCCTCTTTGTTTCTGTGTTGAGGGAAAGGAGATATGTGTTTGTTGAATGGCTAGAATCATTTTAATGCCATCAAAAGACTTTGAGGGGTTTTAAGGTCCTTTAACAGAATTGTCGGTTCATAAAAAAAGAAAAAAACTAGAATAGGAGGAGTAATTTTAAAAAGTAAAAACCAACAAACAAAAAAATGTCCGAAATTAAAGGCTATAAAATTCTTGAAAATTGTTTAATTCTAAAATGGGTTGTTTGAAATATAACTTGATGACCTGTTGAAAGCAAATTGTAATTCAATCAGTTTTTGATAGTACCTTGATGGATTATAGATTAGTTTTTGCCCCATGCCCCCATCACACCACACACACCTTTTCGTTTACAGGAAAAAGACGTTCGTCTCATAGCCACTCTTGTTCCCAAAACGTCTGTCTACCTGCCCGTTGCACCAAATCGAGATAGGAGCTACTTTTACAGCCTCTCTTGTTTTCGCCTGGCTTGTGAATTACTGTACGGTTTGGCTTCGTGTCAGCTTGTCTACAGCAAAAAGATTCCTTCTTCAGATTTCAAAGCTTCAAGTCCAATGGTGGTTACGGAAGTAAGTGGTTTATTTTGTCAATTGTTGTAAAATGATATTATGAATATTGTTTTCTTACTTTAGATGGTAAAAAATTGGTTTCCCATTGGTACACTGATTCAATGTTGGGACCGGCTCCATGTCCAGGCCTGGATGGAGAACAGGGCACCATCATGTCCCTATTATTGATATGCTTTTATAATGTTATGTCATTTGTGATGCTGTTGTAAAGCACCTTGAGGTAAATAGGGAAGGCACTATATAAATGATCTTATTATTATTATTATTATTATTATTAATTTATTTTTATTTAAAAAAAAAATAAAAAAATAAAAACTATTATTATTATTATTATTATTATTGTTATCTTACCTCTTTGGTAAAATTCCCTCAGTTTCTATAGCTGTTGGATAAACACCTGAGGCTACAATACCATGTTGTCTGGTTCTGATATGAGTAATATATGCCCATTGTAGTATATCGTGATTGGAAGATCTTCAGCAAAGATTTAATTTTTTTATTTTAACCTTATATCTAGTTTCATGTTTTGTTGTTGTTGTTTGTCGAGTCCCCTTTATACCGCAATAAGCAGTGTAGGAGCCAGCAATATGTCAAGCTCTGAAGGGTACACATGACAAATAGAAGTAAATCCAAATGTCAATGAGGTCTTACACTACTCATCACGGCCCTAGCATATGGCTAAAAAGACTGCATTAGGAATTAAAGACGAGCAGGTGATGAGCCTACTGCATTCATGTTTTGTTATTTTACATATATTTGCAGATTGATTTTGAGAGGAGAGACGACATTTCTATGAAACTGATGTCATTGGGAAAACCTCTCGCTGGTTTACTGGAGGAAGAAAACAACTCTCAGCTTCACCTCTTTCATCGTCGGCATCAGTAGGTTTTGGAATCATTTCTATGCAATTAAAATTGGAAATGTCTGGTGTTGAATGCAGCTGTGTATTTAGAATGGCAGCATTTGAAATATTGATTGGATGTTATCAATATCGTCATGACGCTCATATCCAATGATTATAACATCACCAATAAACAGACGCAGTGGGCTCATCACCTGCTCATCTTTAATCCCTGATGCAGAGTCTTTCTAGCCATGTGTAAGGTGATGAGTGGTGGTGAAGTCCTCATTGACATTTGGATTTACTTCCATTTGTCATGTGCACCCATCAGAACTTGACATCTGGCTGGCCCCTACACTGCTTATTGCGGTATAAAGGGGACTCGATGAACAACAACAACCAATAAACAGACTTAAAGTTTACTTCATGGTTTTCAATATTGAAGCAAAAATTTCAGACCATGTCAGATTCGAAATATTTTCATTTGCTCTGGGTTTGATATCATAGTAGTTAGATTGTATGGTGGCGGTGATCGCGTGGTTAGGCTATCAGCCTTGACATTGTGGAATCCTGGGTTTGAATCCTGCACTCAGCTACAGGCAGATAAATATATTTTCAATATGTTAGCATGATGAGCCTCACATGCTGATCTACTGTATGCTCCCCTGGAAGTTGAGAAGGATATTGAATGACACGGCCTGCTGGGGGGGATAAATGATGTAAAGATAAAGACTTTTAACCGATCGTTATTTATCTGGAGTGTGAAATGAGTTTCATATGGTTTGGCTGTGCACAAACTGTTGTTGTTTATTGAGTCCCCTTTATACCGCAAAAAGCATTGTAGGGGCCAGCTATGTGTCAAGCTCTGAAGGGCGTATCTGACAAATGGAAGTAAATCCAAATGACAACGAGGACTAACACCACTCTTACCTTACACATGGCTAGAAAGACTCTGCATCAGAAATTAAAGACGAGCAGGTGATGAGCCCACTGCACAAACTGTGTTTTATTATAATATTCATATATTTCCACCCTTATCAGATACTCATTAGGTGCCACTCAGACATGTGAATCAAATCATGACGCCTGCACTCAAGTCATCGTCAACTTTACCCGAGATCATCTACGCTTGCCCGTCACTTCCCTCACATCAGAAATTTTTCACACGAAAAACAAGTACGTATTTTAATTATTTTTTTCTTTTGTTTCTTTTCATAAAGTCATAATTATTTTCATTTTGAATTTCTTATCTTAAGTTATAAACAAAACATCTGTTTCTAAAGAATCAGATAAGATAAGACTGAGTTATTAGATTAGAGTCAGTTACGTGTGAATTGAGATACAGATCCTTTATCTGTGTGATCGTGAACTCAACTTGATAATGATGATACATGCATAATATGCCGTTTTACTGGGCCAGAAATGGAGGGAAAACTGAGCAATCCCTTGTTTTATACAGGACTATGTTTAATTATATTGTTATGTAATTTGTGATTCTTCATAGTCAATTCCGAATAATGAAAAAAAAAAGAATAACTTAAAAGCAAAAACAAAAAACAAATATAAAAAAAAACCACATAAAACCCTAAGCAGGTCAAACGTCAAAGATTAATTTTTGGAATCCTTGTTAGAAATTATATGACCTTTGAAATATGTATTTCCCTAAAATATGTAACTCTATCGTATCATTCCTCAGCCCTCTGTTTGAGAGTGGCAAGCCAGTTCTGATTGCCCTTGGATCTCCAGACAACATCACAGCCTCAAGCAGCTTCATGCAGGTCAGTACCTGATTTAGATAAAGATCAAGATGGGTTTGTAGTTCGTATGCCCACAGGCTCACATCAGGCTTTACATCATTTATCCCCCAGAAGGCCATGCCACCATTCAATACCCGTCTCAACTTCCCGGGGTAATCATACAATAGAGTTGCCTGTTAGGCTCATCATACTAACACACTGACATCTTCCTCTATCTGTAGCTGGGTTCTCATTCATACCCAAGTCAAATGAGGAAAAAAATTGTAATGAGTCTTTCCCAAGGACTCGACATCAGTAGCTTGCACCAGGATTTGAACCTTGGACTTCTCAATCTGAAGTTGACTGGCCTTACCACTCGGCCACTGACATCACAAATCTAGTACTAACATCTTACATGAACTGCAGGACAACCGAACTGAGGCTTTTCAAGATTTGGGAACTGGCACATTTGTCATTTAGTGCATGGGCAACAAATTTTTTCTTCCTGAGTCATAGCCCAGTTCTACCTTTTTGGGGAGTTGGAAATTTATGTATTGAGCCTATGGAAATGAAACAAATCATTTTTAAAGCCTAGACCCAGCGGGAAGCATGCATTGAATTGCACTAAAGTAATGGCACTTCAATATCAGTTTCCATGAAACAAAACAGATGGTCACTCAATACAACTGGTGCATAAACCGTACCCTAGTTTTCCCAAGTAAATATAAACACACTAAATAATGAACTTGGCAAAATTATTACTTTAAAGGCTTAAATCAGGACTATTTGCTTAGAGGTCATATTTTTCGAAAAGCCAAGCAAGCTAAGTACCCAGGTGTAAGAGGGAATGGGAAACGGGTACTGATGATAAACAGAATAATATTCAGCAAATGTTGCAGTGCCAGAAAGAGGCAAGAATACAAACAAAAAAAGACTGGCAAAATTGGGGTTCGAACCCATGCCTGGAACGGCACTCACCACCTCACGGAGAGCAGGGTGGCGGATTAGCTCACAGATAGCGTGTTGGTCTGTTGTTGTTGGTAAGGTGGTGAGTGCCATTGTAGGTATGGGTTTGATCCTCACTTTTGGCAATATCTTCAGTTCTTGACTTAGCTGTCTTGACTTAGCTGATGGGGAATCAACATGAAGGCTACAAAAAAATTTAAACAATCGTTTGTTGGTCGTATGAACAACACTGCAAATTGTGTTGCACCATACTCAGGAATGTTATTTGGTCACCATAGGCTGATCCCCAGCTTGGCTTAATTTCCTGATCCATAGACTTTCCAGCTTTTTTAGTTTTTAACCATGCATGATGGTTGGGGCATCTGTGTGTTAATGTTTTGAGCCTGCTGCACTGCGGCTGACGCCTGGGTGATTCCGGTCTACCCTCGGAATAGACCCTAAAGACAAATTTACCCCTTGGATGAATAAAGGGAATTTATTTATTTATTTATTTACTTTGCTGCATGAAGGGATAACAAAACGAAACCAAAAATCTATCTCCTCAGGTGATGTATCGAGTAGCGTCAGCCTTGTACAAAGACATTCTGGTGACTGCGATGAACGTGGAAGACTACCCGGCGTGGGCTGGAAGCTTTGTGCCAAAACACTACAACAAATATTACATAGGTCAGTTCTAATTTGAAGGTTAATCAAAAGTAACGTGGTGAAGCTGCTGGAAGCCAGTAAAAGGTTAAAAAAATTGTGGCATGTATAATATTAGCTTCCATTCGTGGAGTAGGCGCCTATACTACTTTGTTGCATGAAGTAAGGGTTTTGGATAGCAAAACAGAAAAAAATAAAAAATTATTACGAATAGAATCGAATATTATACATACCACTATTTTTTTTATTTGAAGGTTGAGGGTTAGACATATCCAATTTGAAGGGTGAGATTTGGGCATAGGGAAAAGGTCAAACTTTGACCTGGGAGTTGCTCACCAATTAGATCTTGACATGCATCATATTGTTTGTGAAAATGCCAAACTGTGAAAATCCCAAAAAAAATTGGTTCACTTTTTTTGGTATTTGTATCCTTCTCTTTGCCCTGTAAATTACAAAGTGTGCTTATTATAATATAGCATTGAAAGGTCCCAATATGTCATAAGGCCAAGGCACGTAACTCTGAAACTGATAACCAAACAGAGTAGGTCGACCACATGCTCTACTCTTGTAAAATCTTCATTCAACGACATACACGGTTTGATATTTTCACTGACGATATATTAGATTTCTTCATTCGTTTTTTTTCTTTCTGTTTTACCCTAAATATACTCGCTGATGTTATTTATATCAGTGGAAAGACTCTGTGACTTGATATGTCTGTGATGTTATTGTTTTATTTTCCTTGTTTTCCTCTTGTACAACAATTTTTACTATTCATTATTACACCTTCTACACATTATATCATTATGTCACATACACATTCACCTCTCTACATGTGCTCGTATGTCGTCATTTTGAAATAAATTTTGTATCTTTTATTCTTACTTTTATGGCACACAGTATTATTTACCTTTTTGATAGCTTCTCTTTAATTCACGTCTTACAAAGAATTTCCCCAGGGGGATGAAATGAAGTATTATCTTATCTCTTGTCTTATCTTCACATTTTTACATTGTACAAACTTCCATTTCCATATATCTGTATTGTTCCCTCAGCTGAGGAGGACTCTGGCCCTCTCCACAACTATCCACGCCTTTGTCTGGTTGATTGGAAAGACCACAGTCATGCAGCTTTCTACCCGCCTTTGTACACACAGCTGAACGGAACACGGGACACGTTTAGTATTTCAATGGAGAAAGTGAAACAGTCTCCATTGAGGGAAGAGATCCATGTTGACACTGACAATGCATGGAATGATGACAGATTGATTCAATACATTAAGTATTATCTGGACGATCCCTCACAGTTTGTGGTCAAGACGGAGTATTTCTAATATAATTGGTTTCATTTTTTTAAATCATATCCATTGATGTACAGCAAATTGATCAAAGCATGAAATTGTGATTTGTTCTTAGTGTGAGTTTGTATGCATGTGTCTTTATATGGGTGTGTGTGCTTGTGTGTGAGTAAGTACATTTAAGAAATAACTTAATTATTAATTGACATTCAGATCAATATCAGCGTATGCAGATGGCGAGAAAATAAATTTCAAACTAATTATGAAGTTTTTTGCAATTTTTGATGACAAGAGTGGTTAATTGTTTTATCACTGACAAACTGGTTTTTAAGTGGCCAGTGCTATCCACTTAAAAAGCACACTAAATAAAAAAAGACTTTGGTCAAGTTGTTTAGTTTGTTTTTTCTTTCCATATTATTCATGTGGGAAAAAGACACACTACCCATAAAGGCAACCTTTCCTTCCTTCCCACCCCCAAGCTGTCAGACAGAGACGACAGTGTTATCATATCCATTGATATTAGCACATGTAACATGTTCATTTATGTTAATGCTCGTTTGTTTGTTTATCGAGTCCCCTTTATACCATAGAGCAGTGTAGGGGCCAGCCATATGTCAAGTTATGAACTGGAAGTAATCCAAATGACGAGGACTAACACCACTCATCACCTTACACATGGCTAGAAAGACTCTGCATCAGAAACTAAAGGCGAGCAGGTGATGAGCCCACCACGTATATGTTAATGCTGATTTTATTTAATTTTGAATCTCATGGCAGCATTTTCTTTCAAAGCTTTTGTTTTTCTTTTGTTTTATTATCATGAATTTAAATTGTATACACTTGCCAATATTTGCAATTATATTTTTTTACTCAAACATTAATGTGTTACTGTTAATAAATGTAATAAAAATAAATATACTAATTCAAATATTTTTATTTTTTTAACTATTTCATTTTTTAATTAATAAAATCTTCTGTGATACAGCTTGCACAAGTGTTTTGATTCTCTTATTATGACATTTATTAGCCAATGGTGATGGTGTTTGCAAAGTTTATCATTTTGAGAGCTAAATAAATAAGTGTATAGTAATTTTGCATCATCAGACCTTCTCACCCAGAATAAACATAATGGTAGTGCGATAATGTAACAGTGCCAGTGAGAAACAAGAACAGAAAATAGAAAAAAGATTGATTGTCGTCGACCGTGGGAATCGAACCCATACCTGCCACGGCATCTTCACCCCGCCGTCAACAGAAAACAAACCCACTACCTCTGGACTAATCCGCCACCCCCTGATACATTATCCCACTATCATTCTGTCTACAAGACCATCAGTGCCTGCTCCCTCTTCATTTATTAGAATAAAAGAAATTAGGGAAATAGTTATTTGGACTTGCCATTCATCAAGTTCAAATTATAATAATGACAGTGTATTTCTTAAGACCAATAAGGGACTACAGTTGACTGATTCCAGCTTGTCTTAAATTCCTGATCCATTGATTGTCCAGCTTTATGGTCAGCTGTGTATGGTGGTTGTAGCACCAGTATGTTTGAACACAAGGGCTTTGTTTCAGACTGGGCATAGAGCTGACCTCTACAGTGTTTTAAAAGGGTTTGAATAACAAACTAAAGCCAAATATTATTCATACCTTTATCATAGCCCTACTCTTTTTAATGTAAGAATATATTTGTTGTGAAGTCTTAACAAGAGGCTAATCATTTTCTTAATTTTATTTTATTTTTCACACTAAGAACATTTTATAAATAGCATTCATACTGGAAAATGCACCACAGACACAAGAAATGGTCGCTAGAAAACAACAATTTTCAACTCTGCATAAAAACACATTTTGTAAGTAAGACGAAGGAAAGCACAATAACTTTAAAAACTATATATTGTCCCCTATAAAACTGCATATTGTCAATGAAAATACCAAACTGTATATCGTCAATGAAAATACCAAACTGTATATGTCATTGAATCAAAATTTTACAAGGGAGGAGCTTGTGGTCAACCTACAAGGTTTGGTTATCAGATTAGGAGTTACACGCTTTGGCCTTGTGATATAATGGGACCTTTCAATGCACATATATTTAGCACACCGCGTAATTTACAGGGCAGAGAGAAGGATTCACATGCTTTTGGTACCAAAAAAAGTGAACCAATTTTTTTAGGACGTACATGGTTTGACATCTTCACTGACAATATATGTCTTTAGATTGCTAAGCCTGATCTAATAGATGTCGATAATTCTCCTTTTCAATGTCTTATCAATATTGATCAGTTAGTTTAAAATATAACAGTAAAAAAACAAACAACAAACAAACAATTTCCATTATATTATACATTGCATATTATATAAAATGGGTTTTGAATCATGAATTCTAATCGCTGTTTAACATTTTGTCTTGCATATTATTGTCATCATATTCATAAGGCTGAAATATTCAAATCGGAAAGTCCACCGGCAATAGGGGCAAATTGTCTAGTTTCCATCAGAGATTGGAATTTCCCTTTGAAGTGAACCTTTTTTTTCTTCTTCTCTCAAACTTCAATCATTCAAGTTGGAAATAATTCTGTAGTCACAACGGAAGCGTCTGCAAGATGTACCTCATATCGCACAACACCATAGAAAATTCCCTACGTGTGAAATAATACCATTTATCATCCATCCAAGATGACAAACACAATATCAAGTGTTAAATAAATATGAGCAAACAATTATGATGTTCATGACGAAAGCATCGTGGAGGTAAAAATCTGTTGTAGAATCTGTGGGAGGTTCTTGGTGTCCATGCAAACGTAGGAGTGGCCCATAGGGAGCTGCTTGTTCAATCTGGGAAAGCAGAATGACAGTGGGATAATGTAACAGTGCCAGTGAGAGACAAGAACAGAAAATTAAAACAAACAAAAAAAGATTTCGTCGACCGGGGGAATCGAACCCTCTTCATTTGAAAAAAAAATAATTTCAATCTGGGAAAGCAGAAATCATTCAAATGTAAACATGCATCTCAGAAATAGGATTTCATATAAGTGCACTACAGACATTACGTCATAGCCACAAAATAATAAAATACACAGAAGCGACAATAGAGTCCCTTTGCCTCTGTGATAGTGGCCACGACAATACTAAACAAATATGGCGGATACAGTGGTGTTAAATAGTGTTGACCGCCATTTTGGTTTAATTTTTTTGTGATATTATGTGGTATGAAATTGTGCCATAATAATCGTCTATTGTCGCTTCTGGTCAATTATTATTGTTTGGTCATAGCCTCATTATACAGTCCTCTATTTTTCAACAAATCCTCATTCAATTCAAATCAAATGTTAATACAACAGTAACAAGTGTGTGGATAAAAAATTGCTTTCGTTGAAAAAAAACCCCCCCAAAATCTCACCTGATTGCTTGATCTCCGAGAGATCCAATAAAAATGGCGTACGCATTAACGTCTTCATTCTCCGTCAGGATTTCCCCAAACCTTGATGGCCGTATACCATATCGGTCGAAGTTGGCATCGCTGAGAAGGACGACAAAATGCTCATCAGCTTCCTCCTTGCTGAGATCGTTGATGTGGAATTTGGCTGCTTCCAATGTGTTGTCTCCGCTCATACAAAACTGGGCGTGGGCCAGCATAGTCTTGAGGACCGTCAGCCTCTCCTTGTTATTTTTGGGAGGGTTATCTACCTTGACAAACTCTTCTCTGAACGATTCCCCAGAGTGACCGTACACATCATACTGAAAAAGAAAAAAAAAGAATTATAATTTTCCTAAACAACTTTGCAGATAAAATAATATTATTAATAATAATAATAATAATAATAATAATAATAATAATAATAATAATAATAATAATAATAATATCAATAATGATAATA
>JARDUL010269655.1:2717-14867 GCA_030265205.1 Dirona pellucida | reverse complement strand
AAAAACAAGGGATGTAAGTTTGTAGATGCAAAAAGGAAGACATTGGATAAAAACCAGTGGCGAAAGTTTGTTTATGATGCTAAAGCCTTACACCGAAAGGTTCAAAAGGTAAATTGATCTAGACAAAAAAAGAAGACATTTAAAGTTGATGCCATTCAACTTTTAATCATACTCATAATATGATGCAATTGTTATAGTGATTCACTGCTTGCACAAATGTCTTATCAGTTAGCGTAAGGTGGATACAGCCACTGGTTCTTGTTCTATTTATATTATATCTCTTATGTCCCAAGATTCTATTGTTCATGCTAATATGGTCTGGGATAAAAAAGAGTAAGAGTGTTTTTAAAAACATATTATCAACGATATGAATAAACATTTTTTAATAAAGTAAAAAGTGATTTTTTTAAATCTTACTGCGCAAGAAATTCCAGGAAAATCTATGACTGGTGCTATGTAGGTCTGAATAGCGTCCACCTCAGAAAATTTAAGTTTGCGAGTTGAGGCCCCTGGTGAGTAGAATTAATGTAAAGAAGAAAACTTATTGAATTGATAGACGAAGTATTATCATATATATATTCATAAAATGTTCAGAGTTATATTATATCTAGACAGTCAAGCGCATCATCGATATGAATGATGTCAGGGAAAGTGTTGCAAACTAAAGACAATGCTGTCTTGTAGGTAAATGAATAAAATATTCCAAAGCCACAATCAATAAATAAATGTTGAGGAATAAGATAAGAGACATCTAGAGTGTAGAATAAAATGTATCTGATATTTACTTCACAAAATACTGAATATATTAAATTATAAATGAAAAATATTGAGAACCTTGATTAGTTTAATTAGTTTTTAATTAGTTAATAGGTTAATTAAGCTCTATGTTTTTACTTATATCAACGTAGCTTTGGAAGATCATTATAACTATTTTAATTGAACACATACTAGGTATCAAATTGTTTTCATTAGATTAAACAAATCAAATCATCTACATACGTATATAAGTCTTACACTTACATCCATAAATAACATACAGAGCTTCAACATATTTATTGAAAAAAATGATCACTCACCAAGGACAATGTTAAAGTGTTTGAAGCTGTGAATTAGAAATGACAATGCTCGTTTGTTTGGGACCACGCCTTGATGAAGTAAAGGCTGTAACACGCTAGGTGGAGCCTCAACAGTCTTAAGGGTGACATAGTTCAATACTGAAGAAAACTTTGATGAATCCATAAATTCCTTGATATAATAACAAAACAAAAAAAGTTTTTTTTTAAAAAGGGAATAGGTATTCGTTTGAAGATTTTCCCCCAGCAACTTGACCTTGCTATTCAAGAAATACACAAAAAAATCAAAAAATCATGAGATTCTTTATTTACCTTTGGAAAGTTGTTTTGTCACGGTACTTTTTTACTCACAATAGATCGATCTCTGGGAAATGGAAAACCCAAGCAAACAGTTTTCACCTATGCTCAAGACACAACAAATAAATTGTAATGTAAATTGAGTATAAATATAAAAACTGTATTGATCACATACTTGTCTTAAATTTCTTATCCATAGATTTTCCAGCTGTGTGCAGCTAACTGTCCATGATAGTCAGAGGGCCTGTATGCTAGCATGCAAGTGCTTTGTACCAGTGTGCTGCCTCAGGTTGTGGAGTTGTCCACTTACCTATACGGCTGAGCAGTAACAAAGGCGTTTGCATAACAAAACATTACATATTTTACGACTATTCTAATCAACAAAGGAAATACTCAAAATAGGGATAAATATTTCAAGTAGGTATTTGTCTGTTTCCTCTTCTTTCTTTAAATATCTTCATGTTAATTCCCATTAATTTCGAACCTTTCTAATATTCTAAAATTTAATATTAGTTTGATTACAAATGGCTATACCGCTATCTTTTTTAAATTTATTTTTGTTATTTTTCATTTTTTCTTTTTTTTTCATTCTTTTCATAGATTACCAACTTCTGGCAACGCTCATTACTTCTGTTTAAAATCTAAAAGAGAAGCCTCTAACATGCTTAAAACTACAAAATCAAAACTTATTACGTGATTGTCAACCCAAGAAAATGCATTGCTCAAGGCGCGGCTGATAAGATGAGAATGCTTTGTCACAGGCTCCTTCTCAAGTTCCTCCTTTGTCCTGTTAATCAGCCCAGAAATTTCAGACGGAAGATCTGAACACTGCACATCCAACACCACCAACAAAGGAAGGATGGAGAGGTCAAGCAGGGCACCTCTGTTGTAAGGTAAGAGTAGGGAACTCTCACATCTTTGGATGAAAAATATAAAAAAACAACAACAAAATCAAAAAGAGGAGTCTTTAATCTTACAAAAATCTCTTTCTGGGTGCATGTCAATTGTGTCATCACATTGATGCAAATGGTTTTAAAATACAACTCTGAAAATGCAATTAAACTAACTATTGACTATTACTGCATTATTGCATTGAATTTTTAACCATTTCCCTTCCATGAACCTAATGTTAAATTGCCATTACTTTGGTGCACACTTCCAGTTCCAGACAAATGAGCTTTGTCAATCAAGAATCAGCAATAAAACAATGGCAGCAATTAGCAATTCTAAAGTGTTCACATATCTACCTTGTAAAATTCATCAATAATTTTCATTTCCTATCAAAGACAATCACAATGTAGTAATAATACAAAGACCACACTTTCAGAAATCCAGTAGCGATTGTCTCTCCAATAAAAATATTAAAATATTCAGCCCTTCGCGCAGCTCCCTAAGAAGCCGACGCCTGGGCATTCCTACGAAGGAATATAGATAATCCATCAAGCGTTAGCCTAATGTCAACAGGAATCACCCATGTTGTCCAAGTGAGCAAATCAGGGGTTAAGAATCTTGCCCAAGGAAACAAACGAAATGCCTGAAGCGGGGCTCGAACCCGGGTCGCCCAGGCTGCAGTGCAATGCCTTATCCAATAGTGAGTGGGAAAGTGGGTGGCCACCCTTGGACTCCAGTGACGTTCATTAGGAATTGCCACAGGGAGCAAGGGAAGATAGGGAGAAAAAAAATCCTAACAAATTAACTAAGTTAAGATATCGACGCATGATACAAATGCCGATAAAGTTGTTGCCATTGTTGCTACTATTTAGCTCATTGTCAACTTAAGAATTGTTCTTTTTAAACGGCTAACCCTTTTTGCTTTCTTCCAATTGATACTAAAACATATAAAATAAATAAAACAAATTTTAAAAACAAACATCGGTAGGTGTTCCCCCTTCCCGATAAACCACTGTTCCCTTTACTGACATTATGACGTTACCATATAAATGAAATTTTTAAAAAAAGAAAGATAATCCAATGGTACAGCTTCAAGCGTACACCAACTAACAATATAATAACGGCAACTTGGAGCTATAACACCAGTATCTTTTTTTTTTTTACATTCCTCTCGTAGTGGAATAGAGGCGCGATGGCTGGGTATTTTCGAAGTTTACCTGGATACAATGCTGTGTGCCATCACCACCATGTCTCCCACATTCACTATGCTACCAGGATCTGCCACGTCTGTCAAAAGAAGAGACGCAAGCATTTCAAGTGTTGCCTTCCCATCACCGGTGTGTTTCCTGGGGAAACAAGGAGTAATTTCAATTCTTTAAATTTAAAGGTTTGGATAATGTCTTGTAATGAAGTATACAAAAAGAGTACCAAATCTCATTACTTTCCTAGTCTCAACGCAGCAATTTCAATTTGTTCATTTTTTGTTCCTGGATAGTTGTCAGTGCTGTAGTAGGCTACATAGTTCCATTATGAAAAAAATACAAAGAAAGAGAACCCACGTTTACGATGTCCTATGGATTGATTCATGTTTTTATCACAGACTTGTCTTTTCAAGATCTCATATCAATTTCATTCTTGTGTAGTATAACTCCATATTTTCAATAAAAATAAAGTTTCTAAAAAATATGATTACCTCTGATTTGCCAGTACTGCAAGCTGGCCTATGGATGAAACAATGACATCTCCAATATCTGGATGGCTGTGACGACTCAGTTGTTTAAGCAAAGCACACCAAATATTATAAATACATTCACACGCCCTTCCTTTGAAGGCAAGGCCAAGGCCCCATTCAGAACTGTTCTCGGCACATAAAGTCAGGACTCTACAGTAGTTTGCCATGATATCAAGACAACAGGAGGAGGTTGAGGTCTTACAGCTCTCCATCAAGCTTGTGTTGAATCTGATGAACAGGGACGACAGTGTGTCTCTTAGGGAACTCTTGGCCTCATTTGTTAATGCATCAGTGCTGGTAGTAGTTTCTGGTTCGTTGTAAGCAAACTTGACAAGTTCTATAAAATACATTGAGCCAGATTTTCTTGTGTAATTTTGAGTGCCAGCAACAGCAAAGAGCAAGGCAAAAGCTGCATCAACTGAAAAATAACATAATATATAAAAAATTGCTTGCGAATATCTGCGGGGAGAGTAGGGCCTATTTACATCTGTGTTAGTTAAAGCTCTTTATGCAATCAAGCATTTTATTTCTCACATGGGTAACCTAATGCATGCAATATGAAACATAATTATGATATAATCACTAATAAATTTTAAAAAAGCTTTTGCTCAAACATACTGATAGTGATATTGTTTCATTTATCGGCCATGAAAAAATTATTACAGTAATTTAGCAAATCAAGTTAATTACATCATTTAAATCATAATCATTATTCAACATATGAAATAATTAGTTTCCTGAAAGTTTTGATTGTTCACAAATGATCTAAAATTAAAACTTTGCAGAAAATTCAATATGAAAGTTGTAATGATCTCCAAGATTGATGAATAATCATAATCTGCTTCATTAAATCGAAAAGCTTTATTAATTTCTAGTCGTTTCAGTTTCATAACTGCTCACAAGTTTGGTTTACATTGTTATGATAATGATAGTAAATTAAACAACTTACACTCATAAGACATCATTTGGTCAATGGCAGTGGCCTTGATTAGAAGTCTTTGCATACATTCAAACATTGTGCTGACTCGTTTTCCTTTCCCAAGCTGGCCACAAAGAACTACACTTCTGAGCAGCTTGTACATTGCAACCAGCTCTTTATCCTTGACTTCAGGAGAATTCAAAATGACAGCAGTTGTCATCTTGGTAATTTCATTCATGACAAATTCTGGATACTGCAGAATATTACCATCATCATCAAAGAATTCATGTGTGAAAGCCACCAAGTCATCCTTATTGAATAGATTGGGATTATCATCTGTGGAAAAAGCAAAATGCAGCTGGTAGATACAAAGCCTTAACCATTACCGCCACTTGTGGGTCTAACTGACCCACCCCATGTACATATCCAATCACTGTGTCTTTGAATGAATAAATAGCCCCTTGAAACTTGAATATGGTTGCTTCAAATTTGTTTGACCCGTGTGTGATGTTGTTTTCTCAGTTTTTTGGGTTTTTTTATGTTTTAATGAATTGTTTGTATAACCCTATGAAATTCATAACTCATTCATTCGTTGGTCTTTTTGACCCAGCAAAGCGCAAAGAGAGATTTATTTAGCATACCCCCTCACCCCTCGTGGGTCTTTTTGACCAAGTGATGCGCAAAAAGAGATTTGTAAGTCACTGGGTCAAAAAAGACCCATTAGTGGCGAAAAGAGTACGTTATATAGCGAGTGGTGGTAAAGTTAATGATAATGTCTAGTCATCGTGAGAGCTAATATGGGAAGAAGCATAAAATAGTCATTACTGTCATGCCAATGTTGATCAAAAGCTCTTCAGAGCTTCTTGTAATATTTATGTATTTTTATGGCATGAAATCATCAACTTTAAATAAAATATTATTTGAAATGAATTGCCAAACAAACTCTAGTAAAGGGAAACAACTGCAAAAATAAATTTGCCTAACACTAACATTGAATTTTAAAAATAGCATCCCTTGATATTGATAGTCTTTACATCAAGGGGTGCAACCAATAAAATCATAAAATTATTCTCACTGGGTATGTCACTAGAGTTCTCTCTGTGAAACTCGGAGTCGGGATACATGTTGGGATCTGTGAAAGGAAAATCCTTCAAAAAAAATAAAAATTCAAAGCTATATATTCTTACTGAAACACATCATTGACTTTTTCCCCAGCCTATACTATCCTTTATTAGTATTAGGACTAAGTTTATTAATTTCTTCACTAGAAATGTTGCTTCCATCTCCTCATTGCACTGTAGTCTTATTAATCAAAATTAAAGTCTTTGATACAAGAGAGCTAAATTCAATCAAAAGCACACCTGACCCATCATAACACAATTAAATGATTTACTGTGTTCGCTCATTCACCCTGGCACCATGCACCCTATAGAAGATTGGCAACCACACATTTCCACATTTCATGATCATGTGAAATTATATGATATTGTTCACTACCGAGAGTCAGAGTCAGAGACCTATCTCTTGAGCACATAGATACTAATTTCTGGTAACTGTTTCAAAGATTCAAGAATCACATTTATATTACTTCAGGCATATAATCGACTATGACTTTCACAATGTACCAAGTAAAAAGGGGATGGTGATACTTAAGTCAAGACTTAAACTTTACTAAGTTTTCAGAGCCTCTAACATACACTGGAAAGTGGGGCGCAGAAAAGACATACAATTGCTCTCCAATTTTTAGAAATATCTTGCATGTGCATTGACGAGTGCAATGATACATTACATATAATAGATTTTGAAACGCTCATTGAACTCATTACGCTCATTGAGATACCTGACGTTGAAAATCGTAATCACAGTTTAACAGCTGCCGTGGTTCACTGGCTACAAATTAGGGGACGTAGACCATAGTAGGCCATCTGATTACGCTTACAGACCAACACAGTTTTAGTTCACCTCCTTTACCAAAGGAATCATAATCAGGTAACATACTATTTTCGCGTGGGCCTCCTTCTCAGCCCGATTTCACTGGATGGCCAACAGTGCCAATTTCAGCTCTTCACCTTCCGGCAGAACTTATCCATTATAATAATACTAACTTGGGACTTCTCCTGAAAAAGGTCAGGCCATACACATCAAAAGGGGAAAGACTAATTTTTCTTCTTTGAACAGCACTTATTCATGGCTTCTTGATCCATTTTGTTAATTTGGGTCAGTGATTACTGTACACATCATCGTAAAAATGTGTATACACACTTAACAATATAGTCACGCGATAGATTAGGTAGAAGTTTGGAATTTTAGGGCAGAGCCTCTTCTCAACTTTGTACAGGGATTGGTGGGGAAATCAGAGACATTGTTGATAATCTACTCTAGTGCACCCAACTCATTTCCTTTACTTTCTACTTTCCTTCCATTCCCTTTTATACTGCAGTGCAGAGTGGGGGCCAGCTCTAAGAACATAATAACTGAAAGCACTTTGGATCAAGAATAGAAGACAAGCAAGAGATCAACCCACTGAGTCTAATAGGCAGAAATTCAATTTTGCCAGGACAACAGTCCCAAGTGGCCAACTCTTTACCATTTTGCAACTGCGGCGTTTCCTAGTCTAATAACTATATATAATAACATGCCTAGTCACTTCATTTTTTCCGACCCATTTGAGAAGGCTAGTTCTGACTCCACTCCATAGCATAGAGTATAGAGCCAGGCAACGCAGAATATAATTCGGAAACATCATGTTTCAAACTCGGCACCATTCGACCATTTCTCTTTGACAGCCAAACCAAGAATGTTTATTTCATCTGAAAATTATTCTCATCTTAGTGGAGATGAAACTCGGTACCTTCAACTTCAACGTCTGCGGAGGAGCACAAACCACCACAGCGGCGTCAGCGCTCCCTCACACATACTTTTCTACAGATTAAAATTCGCAAATCAGCGATATTGGGGACGCAATGGAGAGACTGAAAAAATATGAGTGAAAGTGAACCCTCTCCTCACGTTAAAATTAAAAGCCCCATATCATATATCATAATATATGCCATTGCCAACATTGCCAATTGCCAGTTGCCATTTTAAATTTATTTCAATTTCTATCCGGATTCCAGTTCCAGGTCCAAGTCCAAGCCCAGGGTTTAACCCTGGAATTGGAACCTCCACATCATGCAACCATGCCAATCAACATCACCATGAATGTTTTCCTTTGTTTCTACTGCCAACGGTCATCGTTACATTTTTTTAGGTGCTTACTTAATTCCTTGACGAAAACGTCCGTCATTTTTTCAAGGGCCCATGCTTTGTCGGATGGTGCTGGCCTCCAAAGATAAAACTTTTGGAAAATCAATTTCAGAGGGTTGGAAAGGACTGCAGAAGCCTCATTTTGCAAAGCTTCCCCGCACTTTTGGTTCGACATATTATATTGTTCTTTATCTTTCAGTCTTTGCAACTTATTTTCTTCATTGCATCAAGTTTCGGTTTTGAGTATGAAGATGAAAATAAATTGTAAACAATACACACATGAGCCTGTGGTAAAATTGCCAGATGTATTTTGACAAATGCGCAAAATACACGAAAAAATGACTTTTCTTTTTTTTAAAGCAAAAATGCAATGAAATTACTGAAATCCTTTCATATGATACGGATTTAATAACGATAATCAGAATGGTGAGCTTTTTCAAGGGATGGGTGTACTTAATTCGTACAGGCTCTGCTCAGTGCCTGTCTGTGTTTTTGGTTGGTTTGTTTTGGTTTGTTGTTTTGTTTTTTGTTGTGTTTTGGTTTGTTTTTTTTTTGGGGGGGGGGGGGGGGGTTTTTTGTTTGGGGTTTTTGTTCTGTGTGTGGGGGGATGGATACCGAGTTTGAATCATGTTTCTAGAAGTTCAACTTGGATGAGAATGGGTGAACAAAATAGTTTACCGATACTCCTGATGCAGTTCGTAATATAACCCATGTTCATCACAGGAGGAAAATGCTTTATCGCGTAGTCTGCAGATGAAAAAAATAAGTAATGTGAAATGCATATCACATGGTGATAACATTGGGATAATCGCGGATATGTAATATAATATTAATTATTCGAATACAGCTGGGCATTTATCTCTGTCAATTTGGTGTTTAGAGTATTATGACAGCTACCTAGCAGACCAAGATTATACAAAAATAGTTTAATCTGGCAAACTTGTGCAGACAATTTTTCCTGCGCAAAAGAGTTCAAAGCAGTTTATGAGAAATCACGAATCGATAATGGGGAAGAAATGGGGATTTTATATCATATATCGATATCAAATAAGATAAAGAAAATAATTCGATTTTGGCGGAAAATCGAAGCACCATCAACAAGCCATTCTCTTGACAAGAAATAAAGATGCGACGAGTGGGGAGGCTGCTTAAACTTAAAGCCTTGTGAACGTGAAATCCAAAATCCAATGATAATATGTAAACAATTCAACAACATTTTGGGAATCACCATTATATAGCGTCGGTGGCCGAACTAAGCACGACTCGACTGTTGGTGTTTATAAGCAACGTTTATTGTGATTAATGAATAGACGGGTGACCGCCTGAGATCTGAACTCGACAACAACAACAAAAATATACATAATAAAATGTATTGGCCCACCGGCGCTTGTGTCGTTAGGTAAGACACTTTGTCCTGCTTACCTCGTCCTATTGGGGACGGACGTTAAATTCGGAGGTACCCTCGGTTGCAAGCAGCGTTTGTCCATGTCCAAAATTTGTAATTCATGCCTCACAGGCAGCGTGTGGCGTATTGAGTGTTGTGTGTTCCGTTGCTTCCTCGGGGCAAATGTTCTAATGTAAAGCACTTAGAGCATGGTGACGATCGTGGATAAGCGCTATATTAAATATATGCCATAATTTATTGAATAACATTGTATATCTTTTTATTAGACCAATCTGTTCCCTTTAGAACCATGATTAAACAGTGTAGGGACCAACTCTGTGTCTGGCCGAGGACAGAGTTCGAGGCAGAAGGCATCAATGCGCAGACCCAGGTAAAACGTACCCAGGTTAAAAGCAAGTCTGTGCCCAACTAGTCCACATGGCCTGATACAGAGCTAGGAAATCTATGGATCAAGATTTTTAAGGCAAGCATGTGGTTCACAATGTATATCTGACAATTTAAAAAATGAATAGAAGTAAAGACAAACGTCTGTCTCCTGTCTCTTGGTCCTAGAAATTATTCCGTAATTATTACGTAGTTATCACATCGATGTAATAGTGAATACTGTGAATAGTGAGTTCATGTTATGTCATGGGTGGGTATTCATGAATATGGTCCCTTTATATTACATAGAGATGGACGTTTCATTTGTGTCATTGTCATATATATATATATCTTCATACTCGTTAATAAAGGGACAACCCGAAATGTCCATTGTACCAGTCAGTGCTGTTAAGTTTTCGTTTTTAGTCGCAATACCAGCTTTAGACACCCTCACCTCGGTTTGTAAAGAATATAATATTATACGCGCATAATAACTTGATTAGTGAACCGGTTGTGTGAACCCACCCCGCCTCAACCCCATTATTGCTTTACTTGAGATTGATCCTTGTTAATTGTCGCCCGACAAAAGCCTTCCTTTGGTCCGCTGTTTTGTGCTTTCAGTCATTAAAATTAATTTACATACAAATCATACTCCATAATATTTTCACTCAAGTAAACCGGAGAGTATATAATATATATGTGAGTAAACCTAGCTTTTGGCCGAAACACGTCACTGTTTCGTGCTGTCAATCGTTGAAGCTAATTTACATACTTAACATACATTCGGTAGGTCTTTATTACTATTATATTGTGTGTGATGGAGGTCTTGATTTTGAAATTCGAAGGGAAAGAAGCGGATGGGCCTCTTAATCGAGTATCTATCATCAGTGATCTCCGTGTAGGACACGAGTTGTCTCAGGTAAAGGGTATCGCAAGTTGGAGTTTCAACTGACGACGTGTAGTATCAAACTGTTTCTACTCCATCACTACTATTGACTTTATTTTCTGCCATTATATTAATATCAGTATCAACTTATATTTTGTTTATATTGCGTTATGCACATGGTCATTTATAACAGTCGGATAATGTTACCGAGCCAGTGAGAGACAATAAACTAGATTATTGTTAAAAAAAAGAAGATTTGTTCAACTGAAGAGGCGGTGCTCTCGACAAGGCGATCCCCCTCCCCTGTAAAGCGCTTGTGTTTTATATTAATATATTCATGTAGTTCAAACCACTTTTCCTATATATTGTATTCCGAACGATGTGAATTTGTTTTGTTTTTTGTTTATAAAATATATATATCTGTCACCGGCACAGCAACATTACCCTACTAGATATTATTCTGTTTACTATCAGTTTCCGCTCCTCAATCATTCATTTCGTACATATTTAAAAAGGGTCACTATAATTTTTCCTGTACTGGAAGCAGATTTGGACCTTCCAAATTCCTTCTAGTAGTAAAGGCCTAGACCTATTATTTATACCACCTTTCTCCGGTAAAGGTAGGTATGCCCGTAAAATCTCATTTCGTAGTGTGATTGCTACTTACTACCTACTAGGTCTACGATTTTCTTGTTACATAGTCACTCTACCTTGTAAAACTTCTCGATATATCTAGTGAGTAATATCGATATTTGTTTTTTTAACCCTCTCATGACTCAATGAGTGAGTAAGATGGCGGACCGTAGAGAATTGGAGGAACTTGTTCAGCTTGAAAGAAACAATGATTGTGCTGATTGTGGGGATCAGAGTATGTATTGAATTAATTTCTGAAAGGATTTTGCTTGTTTTGTCACGTTTTAGAGGTAGTCGGTCTACATTTTGGTTGTCTACTTGAGTTCAGTGTGAGTCACAAATGACAACTCACTGACTCTCACTCTCACTTCTCTGCTGAGCCTACTGACTGTGTGAAATTATTAGTATTAGGCCTATAATATATTAATATCTACTATTTTGGCAATTTATGCGAAGTTTTAACTTTCCCGTTTTAAATCTTTCTATGAATGTTGATTCCATTCTATAGATAATGTTCATTGCCATTGTTCCTGACTGCTGAAAATGTTTATTTTTCTTGGTCTTGACTGACACTACACTGACAGTGACAGACATTATAATTATAATTATTTTCATATTCATCATTGTCTATTGTCATGTCATTGGCATTCTCATTCATTGAATTTGAATGATTCACTGGCATTGGGGAAGTAAAAAAATACTATA
>JARDUL010269544.1:0-14878 GCA_030265205.1 Dirona pellucida | reverse complement strand
TTCAAAAGGAAAAGTGTGGTGTCCTCATTCTGGGGTTTTATCAACTTTGAAGCAGTATAAATCACACCAAATTTATTTTTTCACTTTGTTACTGCTTCTACAGCTTAATCAATAATAGTAATAGCTTTTATTAACCATTTAAAATAAAAAAATCCAGTCAGATCACACACATTTTTATGTTAGCACTATGATATAGAAAAAAAATGCATTTTTGGTATTCTGAGTGTTTTCTGCCCCAAACTTAAAACTAAGAAGTAGAAGTTAGAAGAATAGAAGTAGAAGGGTCGCCATTATTATTATTTTCATTTATTAAACTTTAAATTTAAAAACCTTGTACTTGTACTTTTGTGGCCGCCGTGCCGTGAGTCAAGAGCCACGATCATGGCTCTAACTCTTGCAACTAACTAACTACTTTAAATTTAAATCACATGGCAGCACTGTGTAAAAATCCCTGGCCAACTTTAACTTTATATACTTTACTAGCTATTTTGCACTTTTTTGTTGAGATTCATCAATCATCAATGTGTTTTACAACAAAAACATTGAACTAGGCCACTTGTTGATGTTGTTGGAGTCAGGCTAAAAGAGTAAAAAAGGGTTCGGAAGTTGATGGTGAAACTGAAACATCGGACAAATCTTTCGCCTCAGATTTTGAATGAATAAACACTTCATTCTTCTGTTTTACGTTGTAATGTCTCATCATATTTAATAGACGCAATGAATGGTGTGTGATTTCAGTTGAGTGGATAGCTAGCCACTGGTCACGTGCTGACCTGCCTAGGTTCGAAGGTCATAAAATTCAAAATGACGTTAGATATATATATTTTTACATAGACTCACTTTCCTCTGAGCGACGTAGGGTAATCAGTCTGCTGTTGTGGTAATAGGAAAGATGACAAAAAACTCCTGAAACTTTACAAGAATGATAAATAAAATTGGCTTTATTTTGTTCTTTAAAAATGTTTAAAATGCCGAAAGCCAGACTCGAACACCCGCCACCTGTGGGTAGTGCAATGTCTTAACCTCTTGGCCTTGGCCACCACTCAAATTGTGATCTATCTAGCTATAATGAGTAAAATATACCATGGTACTTTTTAGCATTATTTTGTATCTTATGAAAATGGATGAGAAAAATCAAGCATTTTTAATTTTTACTCTTTTGTATGGGAACAAAATTTCAACATTTCAGTACGTTGTCAAAATCTTGCCTTTCTCTATTGTATTTTATTTTGATGACCAAGTAAATCTTAATTTTAATCTTTGATTATTTATATATTCTGTTTCAGATTTACTTGAGAATTCAAGTCAAAGCAGTTAATTGGAAAATTTGTTTGACAGATCTTGCATCACGGGTAAATGAAAATAATTTTGAATCTTGATTGCTCATTGCTAATAATATATGAAGAGTACAGGGGGGAAAAACGGCAGTCACAATTTTATTTTGTAAATAATGAGTTACAGTTTTGAGATATCGCCCAGATCTTTTAAGGATTGACCAAAGTCAGTTAAAAAAAAGAGAATAACAGGTGTAGTTTCAAACTTTGATATTAAGATTTCTTCAATTCACTTATAATTGTGCCTCTGCTGTTTTTTCCCCCTGTACTCTTCATATATTTTTAAAATTTAATGTCAGCAATTTGTTCCTGCCCCTATTCATACTAATTGAATGTGAACTATTAACTATTAACCTTCATGATTATGTTGCCACAAGTTACCTGCGCTGTTGCCGTGGGCCAAAACTTTATGTGTATGTTATGGATGATGTGTGTCTTTCAAAGATTGATTAACAATATAAATCTGGTATTTAAAGTTAAAGGCTGGAAACCCCATATTATTTATAAAGGGGAATTAATAATAATAATGGATTTCCTGTGATGCTATTTTTATGCTGCAAAGAGGTTCCCCTTTTATACTACATCCAATCACGCGACCTGTTCGTGACGCTAATTTACTCACAAGGGTAGGCCTATAGTTCGAAAGGGATGATATTCACAAATTTTTATTGTAATAAAACTCAATTAATTTCTGTATTTTCACTTCTTTTACATAAAAACGTAACAGACCATAGAAAATAGCCTACATAACGAGTTATCACCCCACCAAACATTCAAACTCAAATGAAAGAAATCCATGACACTGTCAATGTAGCATTGTGCGTGGTTGTTTCCAATTTTCATAAAACCCTTTGGAATAAATAGTTATAAATATGCATGGTCATATGCTTTAATTCTATGATTTCATTGGTGGCTATTTTTAAGTAGGTAAACAGAAAATAGACTGAAATTATCTGAAACAATCACGCCATAACACAGCTACGTCTACACACCTCGCCTGCATGCAAAATACGGGACCGGCAGACACCGGTTGGGAACGTAACACAGCGAGTGGGGTGTAATTATTCGGGACCCGCTGGGAATGATTGGCGCGAGGTAGGGAAATCGGGGATCATATATTCGGGACCTGTAGGACTAGAGTTAAAATTTTGTTGAAATTTTCGATACTTCAATTGGTCCTTCTGTCGCCCTAATCTCAATCTTTTATTTTATTCCAAACTTGTTTGATGTGGAAAAAATAAGACTTAGTGTGACAAAGCAGGGGAAAGGAATTAATCATAGTTTACTATACGACTATGACAGAGATATGAATTTGTGTTGAAAAAAAAAAAGATAAAAATAGCATTGCAGTTTAAAACATGAATTTAGCTTTTTATGCTCATCACACAAGGTTTATTGACATTTATTGACATCTGCACAAACAACTTTAAGAAAGATTAAATTAAAGTGGCTGGTGGGGTGGAATCCAGCAATTTCTGGTAGTAGTGGTAGTAAAAATGCTGTTGATTGGAATTGGAAAAAAATATAATTTAAATGCTGAATATTAGATAAGAACATAAAATCATGATTGTTTGTAACGGGAGCTGTACCCATTTGTGTCACATGACAGCGCCCAACGTTTACCGACAATAACTGTCCGACACTCTACCCACAACCACCATTGAGTATTGAGCTAATGTTTAATAGAGATATTGATTATATTCATAGATGGAAATGGAATTAAATATAAGGCAAGGCAAATTAATTTATAGTTATATTGAATGATTTTTTAGAACATTATATTTTTGTGTGTCAAGTAACAATTATTTGCCTTCACTGTGTTTCAGTTCTGTATCTTTCCATCAAACAGTTGAGATTTTTGCGTATCAATAGCAATGGTGTGGCAAATTATTATTAATATTAATATTATTATTATTATTATTATTATTATTATTATTATTCCTTTCACTCCAGTTATTTTTTGCTATGAACTCTTTAAATTAATGCTTCTTGCAGTGGCCAATTTACTGTACCCAGGTAGCCTATCTGTGTCACAAATATATGAGGCAATTGTTCATATATATACTATTCAAATGTGCTTTCATTGTGTCAGATCACTGATTCGACATTACTGTGTGAAAAAAACCCCAACACAAATTATAGAAGTTCCACCAGATGAACATTCTTTTTTCCTTCATATTTGTAATTTATTGCCTATGTTTATTTCTGCAGTCAATACTCCAGTTGTTATCAGGGACTTGTCATCTTAAAGATTTCACCATGTCTGACGCTGCTGATGTCCAAGTCGACTCTCTTCGAGATGAGTACGAGAGTAACACTGAGTGGAATCTTCGTCGCCAATTTTTAACCTTCAACAACGACAGTCTCGCTCTTGATCGCCTTGTCTGCTTGTCTCGTTGTTTTGTCAACATGGCTGTGTACCAATGCTCCTACCCTCCATCTGTCATGCAAGAAGTGCGCAAACGAAGTAATGGTATTTTGGACCAAATAGAAAGAGACAGGAATGCCTGCTAATTTACACTCGGCATGATGGATTGACTTTTTCTTTTCTTTTTTTAATCGTCACTGCAAGCACTAACTTGATTTAAAGATTCATTCATTTGTGTGCAACCAATCAGCTGAAGTTGAACTTAAGAATTTAAGAATTAAGCTGTACAATTTTTTTTTCTCTCTCTCTCTCTCTCTCTTTTTATTTTTATCTTTGAATTATCGTCAAGTAATTACTGCTTTGTCTGGTGTAGCCATGGCAGGATTTGGTAGTGTCAGCAATCGAGACGGAGGTAGGATGGGGACATCCACGCGGAAACCAATGGCAATGGGCATCCAATTTGTCAAATCTTCAGAGACGCTCAATCCTCAGTCTGAGTCCAAGTCGGATTATGGTGGTAATCGGCCAGAGATGGATTCAAATTCTCTTCTTCCCAAACCTACCCTGCTTCTCAGTGCCAGCAGCAGTCCCCGGGGAGGAGGAAATGGCCAGTCGTCGTTCCAGCCACAGTTTGGAGGCCCGGCCGTTAATTTCAGACCCAACTCGGACAACCATAGAAGTGGACCTCCTCCTTCGAAATACAACCAGGGTTTTGTCAAGTCGGGCGAAAACTATTCTAGTTTGACGGGTGGAATTAACTCCAGGCAGGGTTATCGGATGCCCGGGTCCTCCAACCTGAGCAGAGGAGGATTCTCCAGTAATTCACCCCCTGTGGCTACTTTCCAGAAAATTACAGAGGCCAAACCTATGTGTTCTTCAGAGCAATATCACAAAGCATGGAAAGTAGAAAAAGACCCAATGCTTAATAAGCTTAGGAAACTGGCATATGAAGTTGTCACATTGAAATCAGATCGTCCGAATGCAAAAGACAAACTTCATTCGGCGGCGAATCGAGTTCCTCTACGCATTGAATTCAACACACAACCTGTGTTTGGTGGTAAGAACAGTCGGTCGTTTTTGTGTTATGTCTTCATGGAAAACATCAGCATCGCGTCTGGTCAAGGGTCCAAAATTAAGGATGCCAAGACAAATGCTTACGAGGCAGCGCTGCAAAAAGTTCTCTATCCGTACCTCAGAGTCATTCCGACGGACCCTACATCCAAAGAGCTGCAGGTGTCAAAGGAACCGTTTACCTCTCCACCGCCAGAACCGTCTAAGGTTACCTTACATAATCCTGCTACGGATGGGCCGAAGGAAGTAGCCTCTCAACACAAAGAATCAAACCTGGAAGCTGCCGGTCTTAAACGGCGTTACAATGAATACAAGCAACTAGACGACTTTGTGATTGTGGAGCCCAAAATTCCCATTCCTGACTGCACACCAGCCCACACTCTCCGAAGAAGTGCCGACTTCAACCATATGCTCTTGGAGTACGAATATTTCTTCAAAGGTGAATCTGCCCGTTGTATACTGAAAATTGAGAACGAAAAACTGGCCGACGTGAATGGCGTTTCCAAGGTGGCGGCCAAGAACACGGCTTCGGCTCAAGCCCTACTGCAACTGAAAAAATTCTGCTGGATAATAAAGACCAAACAGGCTGTGGACTCGAACACTAAAATTTCTAAAGAAGAAATAGTCAATGAATTGAACGAGCAGTCTGATGCTATAACCAACGACAACATTGGTAACAAGTTGTTAAGGAAAATGGGTTGGTCTGGAGGAGGGGTTGGGAAGGATGGTGACGGCATTGCAGAGCCGGTTTCTTTAAAAAGTGTTCTCAACAGAGAAGGATTAGGCTTAAGCTCCAGTAAGGGTATAACGGATGAGTTCCGGAGGAGGATAAAGGAAGTGATTGAAAACTATGCCGCGTCAGATAATCAGGAAGATTTGGTGTTTTCTTGTGATTTTAGATTGGAAGAGAGACAGATCATTCACGACGAGTGTCGTCGGTTGAATCTGCGCAGTAAAAGTAAAGGTAAAGGACAGAAGAGGTACCTGTGCGTACGCAGGAAGAGATCAGTGAATCAATTGTTTGATCATCTGATGTCTGTTGGAGGCGAGACGGCTCGGTATCAGCTGGTACCTCCTGGCTCTGACATGTCGACGAATGCTGACTCGTTTCCTTCAAATCCTTGCAGACCAGTGGCTGAGACTGGAACGCCGGGGTTCTTGTCATCTCAGTCTCAGTCCCTTCTGGGAAATCCCACCCAATGGCAAAGTGGGGGTAATTTCTTGCCCAACAACAATGGCCAGAACTTTGGGAATTCTTTGTCGATAGAGAATAATGATAAAATGGCTTCTGCTTGTTCCGGTCAGTTCAGAAATGACGTGGCGGGAGGCAATTGTTCAAGTGGAATTATTCAAAATCGTGCATCTCCAAATCGTTTTGGTTCAAATAATATGGGTCAAAGAAACAATGCTGCCACTGGAGCCTTGCTTCAGGCTCCTCCGCCTAATCTCATTGGACCAACGATGCAGACGAGCAGCAGTCAGTTTGGGGGCACATTCCAAAAGGACGCGGGAGGCAATTCGCAGTATCAGAGGGGCGGTGTTCTCCAGGGACAGAATGCGACGGGGAATTGTCTGAACACTGGGGGGGGGATGAATGATTCGTCTTTTGGTTATAATAATAGCAATAATAGTAATACTAATAACAATAGTGCTGTAGGAGGGGCTTTTGGTGGGGGAGGGACGAGCAGTTGGACTCCAGCTGAAAATTATGAGGGAAATAGAGGTCGAATGCAACAGCAACACCAGCAGCCTAATTCCATGAACCAATCAGATCGAAGTTATGGGGGCAGTAGTAGTAGTGGTTTTGTAAATTCATACAATAATGGTGGTGGTATGAATCACCAAGGAAATGGTGGAGGGTATAGTGGTAATGGTGGAGGCTACGCACCGATGATGATGCCAAATGAAATGGGAATGATGGGGCGAGACAGCCAGCAGGGATCGTCGTCTGTCATGAATAGCAATCCTGGAAGTAGCAGTAACATGTCAAGGGGTGACAGCCTGGGTAATCAGGGTTGGAACCCCCAACCATCGGGTCAGCAGTGGGGGATGATGGGTGGTCAAGGTAACAATGGGATGGGTGGTGGTTATGGTCAGAGTAATAATAGTCATAGTTATAATAATGGTAACAACAGTAATAATAATAGTGGTCAAGGCGGACAACTTCCAAATCAAAGGCATTATGGGGGTAGGTGGCAGTGAGTGCGGGGTTGTTGGCAGCAATGGAACATTGGTGACACATTGGTGACAGTCAGTGTGAGTTAGAGGGGTCTTGGCGATGTATCTTGTATAATTGTACATGTATGCACAAAATGGAAAATGAGAGTATTTAGCGTCTGAATTTCATGGTGGTTGGTGTGATCTGATGGAAGTTATTTAGAGTGATAGGTAATATGTTCCCAAATCAAAATGAATGGAGGTGCCTGCGTTTGCTTGAAGTATTGGGCGATGTTGAAAATTAGAAGAAAAAAGTATACAGCGAGTGCAAATTGTCTGTCATTGCTAACCTGCTCTCTATCGCTATGACTTTTTTCTTTAAAAAAAAAGGAAAGGGAAGATTCAAGCATTTTAGTTCTGAAAAAAATCACTTTTGAGTAGAGTGAGTTAGAGTTGGAAGTGAACCTAAGGTTTGTGTCGGAAAAGAAAGGCTGTTGCGCTGCAACTGGAGAAAGTGAAGCATAGCAATGCACACATCTGCTCTCGCACTGAGTATATTATTTTATTATTATGTTATAGTGTTATAGTTATATGAATGAATGAAATGATGAGAATGGTCGTCGAAGGAAATTCATGTTAAGATTATAATCTCCAGCAAGCAGTACCCTACTTACTATTTTGTGCGTTGGATGACAACCCAACTATAATAATCATCATGGATTTTATAGTGGGAGTGTACACGTGACAATGATGATCATTTCATAGCATAAAGCTTAACTTTGGAAAAAAGTTGATATTTAAAGCATGATTTTAGAACAAAATTTGTATCACTGACCACTGGTGCTTGAGTTATGGGAGCGGTAGTTACTGATACTATGTATAATGAGTGCGGGATGGATTACAAAGTGAAATATTGTTTGTATTTATTCATATAATATATGTCCATATATTATGCCATTGCCATGCTCTTAATCTTCTACTTCCAGTTACAGGGATATATATAATAATATGAGTATGTATATATAATTTTTTTTTCTGGGAGCTCTATCATGTTGGGATTGCAAAATGCTGTGTCATTTTTTGTCCTTTACATTTGACCCAGCTTTATAGACCCCTGTTCTCTACATTATCAATTTTGAAAGTGAAAGTGTTTTGAATTTAATGAAATAAAGAAAGTATGTATGTGGGCATAAAATTGAATATTTGCCCCAACTTTTCTCAGCTCGATTAAAGCGTATTGTGTTTGCATAATTTTTTTGCCCCAGACTTGACTTTTTTTTAAATACGGACCAGCAGCTATAACTATAATTGTTTTTGCAGATTATATTGTCGATGACTAAGTATGGGTCTTACCTTTACTGAGGATTGGATCAGAATGGCAGCATCTTATTTTATGATTTATAATTGTAGAGTTGATTTTGAATTTAACTTCAGCATTGGAACATTTGCAATGTGAATGTTGACTTCAATTTTCCTCTCATTCTCTTCTCACTCTCATTCCAGTTATTGGAATTTTTTTTACGAGCCAGTGATTCGAATTGAGGACTCCAGTCCAAACAAGTCGAAAGTCATGATTTTCCAAACCATGAAATGGTCCAGTTAATTTTTGTATTTGTCACTAATGACTTATTTCTCTTGCATTCAGTTCTGTCCAAATGGGTAAAAAATCGGAAATTTTGGGGGTTGTTTTGGGGTTTGGATTTTTATTCATTTAGTTTTGCTGTAGGCCTACACTCTAAAATGGTCAGAGTAATAATAGTCATAGTCATAGTTATAATATGATAATGATAGTTTATATAGTACAATGAATTCTTGGGGACAGCATAATTTATTTAGTTAAAACGTAAAAGGTTCTCATTACGTAAAACTAAAACTCATGCAAAGTTTGCATTGTATTTTATTGTGGGATATGTGTCACGGAAACACTGAATCACGCGTGACTGAGATGTAAGGGTAATAATAGCTTGGGGAGGGCATGGTTTTCCCATTTTGCATCAATTGTGATTGTTGTGCAGAGTGAGGCTTGATACCTTAACTAATAATATAAACAGATTTTACACGGAAAAATAGCATTTATTTAATTTTATTATACCGTAATTATAAAAGTGGTGGAAAGTTAGAAAATTGACCCCACAGACAATTATGTACCTAGTTGTAAACAAGAGAGCCAGACTCAGGCTTGCTTGCAGGGCTTTTTTGCTAATTTTATTGTAGATACGATTGTAAGAACGGTTTTTATACTAGAACTGTTTTGGAATGTGCATGGTCTAAAAAATAAATAAAAAGATGTTCCTCATGTGGTATAGGTAAAAATTCTGACTTTCTACTTGTTTGGACTAATCCCAAGACAATTAAATGACAATCTGTTCCCTTTAGTACGGTAATTAAAACAGTGTAGGGACCAGCTCTATGTCTTCTGCCTGGTACACTGTCTTCGGCTAGTGTAGCTACACCAGGCAGAAGGCATTGATGCACAGATCCAATCCAGGTAAAACTTATCCAGGTTAAGTGCAAGTGCAAGTCTGTGCTCAGCCAGTACACATGAGCCGATACAGAGCTGGAAAATCTATGGATCAAGATTGTTAAGACAAGCAGGGGATCAGCCCACTGTGCCAATAAACCTTGTTTAGTACTAGAAGCAATACACTGTTCAATGTATGTAATGTTACTCCTGTCTGTGTTCACCCAACAGCTTGAGAAACTGGACATTTTACCAAAGAGGCAAATAAGTGACACTGACAATGATGATAAAGATAAATATACTTGTAGTATAGACTATAGATTCAGACTTTACATCATTTATCCCCCAGCATGCATTGTCATTCAATATTCTTTCTCAACTCCCTGGGGAGCATACAGTAGTCTAGCCTGTTGCTGTTGGCTGCATCATACGGGTCTTAGACTAGCAGCATTAGCAAACTACCTTTCTCTACCTTGTCCTCATTCACACCTGAGTCGAGCAGGGGAATAAAATGTGAAAAGTATTTCCTAAGGACTCAACTTAGTACGTACAGTGAAAACCTGATATAGTAACAGGGATGGTGGGACCAGAGAAAAATCCCTGTTCTGTTATATCCGAACACCGATTAGATATCCAAGGGAAATAAGCAAACCTTGACCACTCAAGCATTTTAAATCATGGGTAATGTCCCTTGTCGTTAATCAATAAACAAGGGGACAGACAGTGGCTACATACTTTTTTTTACTTGCAAATGCAATTGTAGGATTATTTAAAAAAAAATAGCTATAATATTAATATGCACGATTTTATTACGGTACCTACTATTATTACTATTCATTGTTGCTAAGATTACCAGGCACGATGACCCGAATAATTTTTTTTTCATAATCCCTGTTTATGATTATAAGCGATACGGCTCTTTTGGGACCTTGTTAATATTGTTATTGCCGATAAATTTTACTAAAGGAGGAGAAAGAAAAAAAAGAGGATTTGAAACATCCGTTATAGCCGATGAATTTTACTACAGAAAAAGAGAGAAAATTGACATTTAAAATATCCCTGCTATAATATTAATAGAGCCGATGAATTTTACTACAGAAAAAGAGAGAGAAAATGGACATTTAAAACATCCCTGTTAGAGCCGATGAATTTTACTAAAGAAAAAGAGAGAGAAAATGGACATTTAAAACATCCCTGTTATGATAGAGCGGATGAATTTTACTAAAGAAAAAGAGAGAAAATGGACATTTAAAACATCCCTGTTATGATAGAGCCGATGGCTTTTACTAAAGAAAAAAGAGAGAGAAAATGGACATTTAAAACATCCCTGTTACTGTTATGATAGAGCCGATGGCTTTTACTACAGAAAAAGAGAGAGAAAATGGACATTTAAAACATCCCTGTTATAGTAGAGTCGATGGATTTTACTAAAGAAAAAGAGAGAGAAAATGGACATTTAAAACATCCCTGTTATGATACTAGTACTAGATAGAGCCGATAAATTTTACTGAAGAAAAAGAGAGAGAAAATGGATATTCATAACTTCCCTGTTATAGCCGGATCCCTGTTATTCCCGGGCCTGTTATAGTTATATATTATTATGGTCTTCACTGAAGATAGCTTCAGTCAGGATTCAAACCCAGAATCTCACGATCTGGAGGCCGGCATCTATACATTACTCAGAAAGTGAAAGTTATGGATCTTTACAATTTACAGAATAAATTTTGCTAACATCTACATTAACGGGAAAAAACGGGGATTTAAAACATGTTACTACAGTGTTACTACGTACTAGTACTAGTTATAATAGAGCCGATGAATTTTACTAAAGAAAAAGAGAGAGAAAATGGACATTTAAAACTTCCCTGTTATAGCCGGATCCCTGTTACTGTTATTCCCAGGCCTGTTATTATAGTTATATATTAATATTATTATGGTCTTCACTGAAGATAGCTTCAGTCAGGATTCAAACCCAGAATCTCACTCTCACGATCTGGAGGCCGGCATCTACATTACTCAGAAAGTTATGGATCTTTACAATACAATGTACTGAATAAATTTTGATAACATTAACATCTACACTAACCTTGTGTGGTGATTACTTTTGTTTGTTTGTCTTTTTTTTGACAAGCATTATTAATTCATTGGTTTCTTTGGAAGGTCCACATTCCATACTTTCAACCAGTGCAATGAAATTAAAATGATCTTTCAAATCTGCTTCCAGGTCCAGTCATTGTATTGTAAAAGTCTTGGGGTCTTCCAAAGCGCTTTTCTCCTTACAAAAAAAAGCTTATTATTATTATGTATTTGGAGGCGAGGTGGCCTAGTGGTTAGGACAGCGAACTCTCATGGCGAAGGTCGTGGGTTCGAATCCTATCGTTGTTTTTCTTGGGCAAGAAACTTTACTCCATCAATTGCCTCACTCGATCCAGGTGTAAAAATGGGTACCAGCTTACAGCAATCTGCGATAGACCAGCGTCCTATCCAGAAGGGTGACTTATTGTCACTCAGTCCGCTTCACGCTACGGGAACCGGGATAAGCACCGGCTCTATGGGCCTCAAGGCTCGAAATGACTTTACATTTTTTGTTATTATGTATTTAGTTCAGATGTTGACGAAGGGTCTGGTGTTGCACACCAAACTATTTTGTGGGAAATAAAGCGCTCGTAAGTTTCAGTCGAACGCAAATGCATTACTTTTTACAAGTCTGTATCTATACAAATATAATATATGACCACTTTCTGTACATGACGTTTGACATGACGAAGATTCAAATTGTGAAAGACATAAACCAAAACGTATTCATTATTCAAATTTCCAAAATGATATATATACGATAATTTCGATTTGTCAATGTACCAAAATATCAACAAAAAACAAAAAAAGTTATACTATGTATTCTGAAGCAAAAAGGAACCAGATGAAGTTTATAGAAAATAATATATTCTTCTTCTTATTACTCTTTATTGTCATCATAATCATTGATCTATTCGGGCAGTTCAACCAACTATCCAGCTGGCTTGGTCGATGGTAGTGGCTGTGTCAATCTTCTGTATCAGCTTAAACGATAGCCTTGTAACTTCTGGCATACCGTAGTTACTCATACTGGACTTGGAGTCGATTTCGAGTAAGGAATCGCTGGACCTGGTAAACGGGATCCACTGGCCGTTGGTTGAAGTATTAGTATTAATATTAGTACCTTGTGGGAAATTGGGATTTCCGGTCTTGGCGAAATTGGTCCATAGATTCATGATCTGTTCTGACACCATCCTGTCTGCTGTAGATGGAGTGAGGTGAAAACGTGTGTGAGAGTCGACTCCAAATACAAATGCGATTTCATCCATATGCCCATTTCGTATCCACGACGGATATGCAGAATGAGAAGACCGATACTTGAATCGATACAAGTAATGGGCTGGGCGAGCTGAAACTGAAGCCGAAGCATTACTTCTGGAAACCAACAATCCTATTTCGTTCATGGCTGGACCCACAAATCCTAAATTAGAAGTCGCCTGGATTACTTGATCTCGAATATAATGGGGGTCGGACGTATTGGTCACGTTGTACACGTTTAAAGCAGTTTCCACAAACTCGTCTTTATCAGGAATTGCAAACGAATCGAGAGAGCCCAATATATTTTGTGCCAGTGTTCCCATAACAGCCTTTTTAAAATCACCCACAGACATCGATTCATACTTTGTAGCGTCTCCTAAAATGTAAGCGCTTTCGTCCGCGTTGAATCCTTGTATCGTGTTGACTGGATGTACTTTCCCAGCCGCCAAGAGCTTAATAGGCAGATCTGGCAAGAAACCGAAAGTATTCTCTACTCTCGGCTTCATGACAATGTTGCTCGAGTCCACAACGGCGCTAATCTGGAGGCTGGCGTCGAATAGTTTGTCATGATCGACGCCACGAAGGCATCGGAGTAAAGTCTTGGAGTCTCTGCCGACACACCCGACGTAAGCCGCGATCAAATGTGTCACCAGTTTTGGTGATGAGCGAGTAGCTGGGTGTGTAATAGCACAAGGACATAGAGATGAGCCACTTTCCATGATAGCCCTTGCAAAAAGTCCCTTAGCTAAAGGCGACAGTAGAAGAAGAGAAACACTTGCAGCCCCAGCACTTTCTCCAAATATGGTCACCTTGGAAGGATCGCCCCCGAAAGCGGCAATGTTTTCCTGCACCCATTTCAGCGCCATTATCTGGTCCATCATTCCAAAATTTCCAGGAATTACGTCATCTTCGGACGACAGAAATCCGAAAATTTCCAATCTGTAGTTGATGGTGACCACCACGACCCCTTTAGAGGCGAGACCACTTCCGTTGTACTGAGACCCCGCTCCAATAGCGTACGACCCCCCGTGTATCCACACCATCACACTGAGGGGCCCCTCTGAAATGTCTGCGTTCGTCGGCACGTACACGTTGAGATAGAGGCAGTCCTCGCTACAATTTTTAAAGGTATTTTGCCGGCACCGTGCTTGTATGCACACGGGGCTGAACGAGAAAGCATTTTTGTCTCCCGTCCAATGATCTGGCGGATACGGTTGTTGGAAACGCCCATCTCCTTGTAAGGAAAGAGGAAAGAATGATAATATATAATATCATAATAATAATAATAATTAATAGCATTTTTATAGCGCATATCCAATAAATTACTTAATGCTCTATGCGCATAATAAGCGCGTAATAACAGTCAAACTTGGATACAACAGGACTAATGGGACCAGCAGATTCCCTGTGATAAGCAAGCCCTGTTATATCCCAAATTATGGGAGACAACCCTAGTGGTCCCTAGTTTTGATTTGAACTTTCAATATTATAGTATGTATGGTTACCTCCCCTGATCACTAAGCACTGAAAGAGGACCTTGAATGAAGTCATGATTTATTCAGAAATGGTCTCCATCGAGGTGTGTATGTGTATGTGTAGTGCATGTGTGTGCGTGTTTATCTATTACTATTAGCTTAGCGGGCTGCAACTAAACAAGCGGTGAATCCCTGTTACATTCAGCTGAGTTGGCGCAAATTGAGCAACGCGCTTAGCACACGTTTTTGCTAGTCATACTTATAATATAGAGATGTAAAACATGGATTTTATTTTTCACTGTTATATCCAAGTTCCTTTTATAACATAGGCAGTTATAAGTGAACTCCACTGTATAGAAAGCAAATACTTTCTGAAGACCCAAAACCCCAAAACAAAACAAAACAATAACACCCCCCCCCCCCCAACAAAAGCAAACAAACAACAAAGAAACAAAAAACCAACCAAACAAAACAAAACAAAAACCAAACAACACAAAAGCAAACAAACGCCCAACACACAAAAAGGAGGAAAATTTACCGCGCTGCTGACGCAACCGAAAAAATAATATGACGATTTAAAATTACAAATAACGGGAGTAACTTATTAATAAGCATAATAATACAGTCTAATATAATATAATATCAATAGGGCTGTGTCGCACTTGCAGGGTTAATATGC